>JARQZK010002257.1:62500-162500 GCA_030704885.1 Cynegetis impunctata | reverse complement strand
ATCACCTTTACTTTTGTCTGTTTTATAAAATAAGATGAAATACTTTCCTTTAGTCACCAAGCTAGTTAGTTGAGTACGTTAGATACGCTGGCTAGTATTTGGGAGGTCTCGGGTAAAAACCCCGGGGCCGACTGGTCTGCCATGAGTTTTTCTCAGAGGTTTCCTCATGGTAATGTAAGTCACTGCTTGCAAACTTATAAGGCGAATGCTGGGCCAGTATTAATCCTCTGAATCCTACCCACACTTCCTATGTTCCATAAATATCCCGGCTCACCTATCCTTAATGCACTTGTACATACAAGTGTATCCTCTGATCTGGCTGAAGGAGTTAATTCCCAAAGGAAGGAAACACGTGTGTTTCCTTCCTTTCCTCCTGTAGTCAGTCTTGATAATGAGTAACTGCTTAATACAGTATCTAAATATTTTTATATAGTGAAACATAAGCCATGGGTTTTTATTTTAAAGTTTATACTTTATTCTTTATGATGTTTCACCAAGTGATGTACGAGAATTTAATTTAATCTCAGTTATATATATATATATATATATATATATATATATATATATATATATATATATATATATATATATATATATATATATATATATATATATAGGGTGTCCCACCAGGAACTGCATCGATGGATATATGGAAAACTAAACATAGGAAATATCTGAAAATTTGGCTGTGTACTAATGTCGATGGGGGACATCCGGCTAAAATATTTTCAAGGTGATGGCACTTCTGGTTATACCGGAAGTAGGTATCAGTTTGCTTATTTCAAATGGGACACCCTGTATATTATTACATTTTTGGATTCTTCACAAAATTCTAAATAGATTTTATATATAATGTCCTATACCTATCTTCAACTGTTTCGGAAATATTTGAATTTATTTGTCAAAAATTACGTATGCAGATCGAGTAATAATCATATTTTTCTTCAAAAAAAACGGTATTACTGCCCAATAAAGATAAATTTCCTAATAGAGGTGGTTTTGTTTTAGCGTAAGATGAATAGTATTTTGACATTTAATATACAGAGTGCTCAGGAAAGTATTACAAAAATGGATGTTGAAAAACTACAAAAAGTCCATTTTTTCAAACGAATACCTACAACTTTTATTATTTTATTCGATTCAGTATCAAAAATAAAGGCTACTTTGTATAAGGTCTCCTATTCCTAAATGTTATAGTTTTCGAAATATTTGCAAATTAATGGTTTCTGGTTAAAAAAAATGATTTCCTGAAATTTTGTAATAGTAGGCGTGTGATGCCATATTTGTTCTCGGCCAGGTTACCATGGAAACAAATTCCAAAGAGATGTCATTCTTCGAAAAATTATTATATATGGTAACACAATCATGCCAAGTCGTTTGAATTATACAAACGAAGAATACCTGAATTTGTTTATTATTTATGGAGAGTGTAATAGAGTGATAACAAGAAATGTGATATTTTTGCTGCTCGGTATCCGCAAAAAACCAAGCCATCACCAAATAGGTACCGTTAAAAATATAATACAAAATTTTATATATGTTGGATCTGTCAAAAGCAATACGCAGAAAATTAAACCATACCTATTTGGTGATGGCTTGGTTTTTTGCGGATACCGAGCAGCAAAAATATCACATGTTCTTGTTATCACTTTATTACACTCTCCATAAATAATAAACAAATTCAGGTAATCTTCGTTTGTATAATTCAAACAACTTGACATGATTGTGTTACTATAAAGAATAATTTTTTGAATAATGACATCTCTTTGGAATTTGTTTCCATGGTAACCTGGCCGAGAACAAATATGGCATCACACGCCTACTATTACAAAAATTTCAGGAAATCATTTTTTTTAACCAGAAACCATTAATTTGCAAATATTTCGAAAACTATAACATTTAGGAATAGGCGACCTTTTACAAAGTAGCCCTTATTTTTGATCTGAATCGAATAAAATAATAAAAGTTGTAGGTATTCGTTTGAAAAAATGGACTTTTTGTAGTTTTTCAACATCCATTTTTGTAATACTTTCCTGAGCACTCTGTATATTAAATGTCAAAATACTATTCATCTTACGCTAAAACAGAACCACCTCTATTAGGAAATTTATCTTTATTGGGCAGTAATACCGTTTTTTTTTTGAAGAAAAATATGATTATTACTCGATCTGCATACGTAATTTTTGACAAATAAATTCAAATATTTCCGAAACAGTTGAAGATAGGTATAGGATATTATATATAAAATCTATCTAGAATCTTGTGAAGAATCCAAAAATGTAATAATATACAGGGTGTCCCATTTGAAATAAGCAAGCTGATACCTACTTCCGGTATAACCGGAAGTGCCATCACCTTGAAAATATTTTAGCCGGATGTCCCCTATCGACATTAGTACACATCCAAATTTTCAGATATTTCCTATGTTTAGTTTTCCATATATCCCTCGATGCAGTTCCTGGTGGGACACCCTATATATATATATATATATATATATATATATATATTTATATATATATATATATATATATATATATATATATATATATATATATATATATATATATATATATATATATATATATATATATATATATATATATATGTCCAGAAAGATTTCCGCGGTCGGAAGTATTTGAAAAACTTGGTTCACGGAATGAACCGCGTAAAAGATTTGAAAAATCTCGACGTTTCGGCTCCTTTTGCGAAGCCATCTTCAGGAGAATTAGAAGGTAAATAATTCAGACTCGTGGCCTCAATCTGCCTACTCCACGACTCTGAAGAGTAGGCAGATTGAGACTTCAGAGTTGACAGGAAGCAGTACGGTTAGTGGAGTAGGCAGGTTGAGACCACGCAATCGTATTGTTTCCGATTCCTCCTAATTCGATTCGTGGAGTAGGCAGATTGAGGCCCCGAGTCTGAATTATTTACCTTCTAATTCTCCTGAAGATGGCTTCGCAAAAGGAGCCGAAACGTCGAGATTTTTCAAATCTTTTACGCGGTTCATTCCGTGAACCAAGTTTTTCATATATATATATATATATATATATATATATATATATATATATATATATATATATATATATATATAGTATATATATAAATATAAATATATATATAGATAAATATATATATATATATATATATATATATATATAAAGATATCTTCAACCGTCCATAAATATAAAGAAAGGCTAGGTATACAATAAAGTCACGCATATCAATAAAATAACAACGTCAACAACTGTGAGCAAATGTCAGATATGGGTCAAATGGGTTCATTGTACATGAAAGGAGACACTTCCGATTAAAACTATGAAAGGCTTGATTAGGGATATTCATTCAGAAAATACAAGGATATTTCTATTCAATGTAAAACATGGGATTCTTGCATCGATGTTTTTCTATGCATCGCTTAAAAACATGGATGTTTTTCCAACATCGAGTACTTTTTTGTTTTTCATTAAATTTTAAGACATTGTGCGTCGGTTCAGTAAAAAAATATATATATAAATTGATATAAACAATAATATTCATTGAAAAAATTTCCTTTTACAAAAAATAAAGACCATAGGAGGCAAAATTGCCCGTACATAAAAACAAATATTAAATACAACTTAACACCAATGATGTTTAGGAAGACTTTGCAGAAATGTTTCGAATGATTATTTTTTGGGTTTGGCTAAACTTTCTGTAAGGAACAGTGAAAAAAACTATTCGATGTTTTTATAAAAATGCTCGATGCATCGAATAGATAAATTCTTTGTCAAAACATCGAATCAATCCGATGTAAACATCGAATGGATTCGATGCATCGATGTTAAATGAATATCACTAGGCTTGATTATCCACAAATACATACAAACATATAGATATAGAACTAATAATGAACATTACCTTCTCAACTCACAGTCTATTTGTAAAATACAGAGAAGCGGGACTCAAGTGTCCCATAGAATTATATTAATCGCCTGATTTCTATACCACTGGCACTCCGTGCGCGCGTAAAATGGCTTTCTATCGACGAAAGCGATCGACTCCTGGCGAGGTGTATAGAAGTGTCGTATTCTTTGGCAACAGATTAGCCTGTTCAGCAGTATCGTTGTTCTGTCATGTTTGCAAGTTTGGTTTGTTTATCAATTATAAATGTTTGTTAGTAAAGTGGTAAATAATTATTAAAAATTATAAATATGAATATTTGGCAACTATTGCTGGACGTATGTGACGAAAAGCCACAATTAATAACCAATCTGCAGAAAGAACATTTCAAAACAACCCCCCGCCAGTTCTTCCTATCGAATAGAGTTTTTGAAAAATGGAACAAGCTCCCGAATGAAGTTGTCACTGCACCAAGTATAAATGCGTTCAAAAACAGACTGGATGCTTGGAATGGAGGCCTAGTGAATTGAACTATTATTTGCTTTTTTGGTATTTTTGAGATTGCTGCTCTCTGTTCTCTACCATTGATTTTGTTATCATTGTTTTTGTTGTTCTATTTTTATTGAATTGGATACTATGTATTTTTTTTATATTTAAGTTGTTTTTTTCACGAATGTACTGTTAATTTTTACTCTTATTTCTGAGCCGTAACAGGCTTTGGCCTTGGCGCTTTTTGAAATATAATAATAATAATAAGTTCAGTAGAGTAGAGGGAAAAGCCAAGGGAAATGTTCTGTGGCAAACGGTTGCTCAAAAACTAAACAGTTTAGGTTTTGGTGAAAAATCAGTAGAAGGATGGATACTGTTGTATAATTACCCAGATTACACGAAAATATTTATATTATTTTATATTTTACTTATGGGGAACTTTGTAAGTTGTACCAAATAAATACCTGTTATCATCAGTTAACAAAGAAACTTTTATTATATTGTTTTTGAGTTATAAATTAAAATAATGTATGCCTGAAATACTGATAAAATTGTTAACTTTGGTGAAAGATATGTTTGTCGCATATTTATATAAAAGTTGTTGAATGGCGACGATTTAAAGCTATTTATTAAACTATAGAGATAGCTAAATAATTTAAACTAATTGTAATGATTACCAAAATAACAAACAAAAAACTGTTGGAGGATCAAAATTTTTTCTATTTGTCGGATTTACAGAAAAGACTGCTAAAAATTATGGGAAAAAAATCTGTTGTGGGAGACGAGGCTGTACATCAATTGGTATTGGAAAAATGTATGTTATTGTTATCACTTACAAATTATTTCTTAGCCCAATAATTCAGGTATTTTTTTAATCATATTTCAAACATTAAACTTGAATCAAAGAGATAAGTGTTGTTCCTAATAATTGTGGGTATTTTTTTTAGACGAGACGGCGAGACATTCGACAATTATAATTATGAAAATTAAAGTTATGAAGTTGTTTGAACTCGCCTTTAGTCGCAATTTGAAGCAAAGAAATGAACAAAATCACAAAAATAGAAATGACACACATAAAATTGACTTTAATCAAATGAATGTATCAGTATCGCCACTTTTAAAATAACAAAATACTCTACAAATTCCGGAAATACCCGAAGAGAAGGCGATTGTAACACAGAGTCAGCGTAGCCAACTCTACAGTTTTAACTGTAGATTTACATTTTTTTCAAAATGTTCCCAGTTTTCAGTTTTGACCTCCAAATCTACAGTTTTTTTAATTTTAAATGCTAGCGTCATCTACTACGAACTATTATATCATTCCAAGTATATGCACGGACAATATAACGAAGTAAACAGGGTTTCGCGAACTGTTACCAAAGAACTTCTGTGTCTGCCGCACTGCTAAGGTAGAGCGCTTGTTTGAAAACAAAAATAAGAAATAAACTTTCTACGAGCTCAATAAAAGGCACTCTACATACGAGATCTGAAGTTGAAAATTGTTTCGAAATTGATTACGAATAAAATTATGTACGATCTCAAAAACAATGAAGAGATCGAAAATCAAGAAAATTTGCAGATTGAGAGCGAAATAGCAGGTAATTGTATAGTCTTGTAACATGTGCCATATCATAATAAATGCTGTATATGTTTTAATTTCAATAATTTTTCAAATCATAATTTGATAATTTGATAAAACGTTTGATTTCCAACGTTTGGTCTATTGATTAACACCTTCAAATGAAGTTTGAAACCATAAATTAAGAGAAGACTGTACATTTACCGTTTTCAAATTAAAATCTACAGTTTTCTACAGTTTTTTTGAAGCATATGTAGTTTTTCACTGAGTTGGGGTTGGCAACACTGCACAGAGTGCCGTCAAACGGGATTATCGCATTCTACAGTAGAATTCTATTATAGAAAGCGACAGCGACAGGTAGAATCAAAGAACTAAGGTCTTTGGGTAGAATACGATAGTGCACGAAGTCTGCTGTTCTACTTCATACCCTCCAGAAGCCATGTTTGTATAAACGTCTAGAAATAAATAAAATAAAGTAATTTACAGGAAGAGAAAAATTATAACTTACCAATTAAAGGTTACGTCAACGCTAACTTCCGTCTCTCATACAGAAATGTTAAATAACGCGACAGCCTAAAGCGAACATCAACTTAATTTTCAACACTACCTACGACTTGAAAAATTAAACAGCTGATGAAAATATCTAAACCGGTCAGTGAAACATCTGCGATTAAGCTTGAGCCACACATGTCCGCACCAACACACGGCCGTATCACGGCCGTGTCTCGGTGAAGAATAGCCCCGTGCTTTCTTATGGGGCTGTCTTCGCATCTCCGCACCGTGTGAGATAGTTCATGTTTTACTTTTTGACGGACACGGTGCGTTCTCCGATGGATTCTCGGCATATAGTAGAAATGGAGACCAGAGCGTAGCTGGTCGGTGGTCAATTTTTCTGTTCACCCTAGAAAAATCGATAGTATTGAAAAATTTTTTTACTGTCCAATCTTTAATTCTCAAGTTCGGTAATTCAAATAAAGACATGTTGTATGTTGTGCATCTGTTGTTCTCACTATTGTATCCAATCCGGTGTATCATAAACTTTATTACGCCTTTTGGAACCCTACAGAACATAAGCCTAGAAGAGATTGATTATAGACTAGAGAACAATCCGGCCATCCGGTCTGGGATTCTGATATGGCACGTTTTATTACAGGATATCAGTGAACTCAATTTTAAATAGAGTTCACTGCAGGGCACCGACCATATTATATTCCTATGACACCGACAAACACAATTACAAACCTAAACCTCTCAATCAGGGTGCTTTCGAATGAATGACTTCAAAGTTCCAATGGATCCACCCCCTATTCCCCCATTCTCATCCCATTAGTTTTTTCTTATAAGAAGAAAAATCAACAAGGAGAGGACAGTTTTTTCTTTACATCTATATTGCGAGTATACAACGACGAAGAAAGAGTACTACATTGTTTTATAGTTCTTGTTTCCGAAGTTTGTGAATATTATAGCGTTCTCCATTGGTAAAACTGGGTGCGGCACTGAAACTCGATTAGTTCTGTCACAAAGCTGCCCTAGGGCAATCCCAATGGATCACAAATTTTATAAATTCCGTTTCGGGTTTCGGTAACACTACAGCTGTTTGCTTTTTGAGGTTATGTAAGTTAAGTTCCGCTTTTTTATTTTTAATCGTAAAATTGAAGTTTTTCTTTGTTTATGGAGTGTAAAAAAATTACGCAAGAAATAAACCTTCAATTTGAAATTAATAACGAATTAGTAACCCTTTGTGTCCCTATTGATGACTGGGATACGCTTTTTAAGTTGACAACTGAGTATTTTTATTTATACTTTTTCTGGCCAGACTGTTTCTTGAGAGAGTGTGCTTTGATTACAGATTACGATGAATTTACCTGTTCTTACATTATTGATTTAATAAATAATGGTATGGTTTCATTGAAAGAACCTCTACCAAATATTTATAGAATGGAAGGTTTTGACAGGTAGGTTGTATGCTAAGGTAACCATGCAGTCAGTAATTTACCTTGTATAAAGTGTATTGATTCACTGATTAAGATTTTTTTCTAATTTTGATCTGTAAAACTTTATATAAGTAATTATAAAATGCAAGATAATTCCTATAAGGTGATGAAATTAACTATTATTATATGTTAGCTGAAAAACTGGCAAAAAAAACATACATTTATTCTCTAAAAATTGGTTCAAGTAACTAAATGAAGTTTAAATCATTCAATAACAATTTTCTGGATTATTTTCATACAACAAAATGTATATTCCATTATATTTAACCGTCACGAAGCAGTACAGGACTAATTTTTCATTAGATCATGGTAAAACTTAATAATAAAATTATTAATTTAAAGTTCTCAATATTAAGTATTCTGTTATTCATTCAAATCAAATAACTGCACTGGCCCCGGCACGAGCTCTCGTACCTCGTGCCAAAAAAACATGCACTCAGTTCAATTTCTACTGCACTAGTTTCTCAATGGATCAAGAACCCCTCACACACATCATAAAAATTGCATTCAGTGCGCACTAGTTCTACCAATGGAGAACGCTATTAGTCAATATATTTTTTGTCAGCCCAGTTTGAAACTACTACCATTTTTTCAAACCTGATACTGCGCCCATTCAACAATTATCAAGATAAGTTGTTTTTGTTTCCGCATGCGTCTTTTTAGTGGTATAATTATGATATGCTTAACTATTTATTGAATTAGGATGTAGGCATCAATAATTAACAACTGAGATTGAATCACTTGGTGAAATATCATTAAGAATATAGTTTAAACTTCAAAATAAAACTACACTTCGCTTAAGTTTCACTATTTTGAAATAATAAGGAACCGTTTTCAACAGAAGAGTATTACAATCTAATTTTAAAATACAGACAATAGTAAATAGTGCCGTCACTTGAGCGATCAACCTCGGAATGAGAAATAAGTTGAATTTTTGTAGGTATATACCTTCATTTTGGCGTTCTTAAAGTTATCTCGAAAGTCTCATATAATCTCGTGTCTGCGTCTATTATGCATTATATATCAATTGAAATTTATTATTTAATAACATTCTACAAATTTTTCTAATACCGACCGCGCACCGATGCGGCCGTGTGACGGAAATGTGTGGCTTTGAACTTCTTGGCCGACACACGGCCGTGGCACGGCCGTCTCTCGGTGCGGATATGTGTGACCTGACCTTTAATCGGGAGATTTCGGAGTAGTCGGTCTCAAGGACGGCATGTAAGCTACGGAAAGTTAAACAAATGGGCTATTTCTATAATATTTTTGATGGCGTAATATCTGACATTTTTGCATAGTTATTCATTGATCCCGTTATATTTTTCATGCCTTCTTCTTGGAGTGCCTTATCCGGTTTCGGGTGTAGGCCACCTCTCTACAACTATTCGTGTTGTGCGTGATACAGTGATACACGAATAGAAGGGACCTACAGTTTTACGACGGTTCCGAACGTCTTTACTGAGAGGCTTTACTAGGCAGAATACTGCTCGGTGGTTTGCCATTGCCTTCCGAGAGGTGGCTCCGCATAAATTCGTTGTTGCGGCCGGGATTCGATCCATCGACCTTCTGTTCAGTAGCCCAACGCACTGACCACTGAGCTACAGAGCCACACTAACTATTTTTCATCTAAATGACAATATTAGGCGGGTTACACACGGACGTCGATGTCTTAATACATCGACGTGCATCCAAAAACGTGCAACCTGATTGTGTACACACGTACGTACAAAATCATAGTTTTTTCCAGTCTGCTGAAATGTTTGACCAGATGTCTGAGCAGAAGGAATATTTAGCTCTGGTGGCTGTGGCGTGTACAAAGAAAAAGGAAAATGAAAATCGTAGCCGAATATGGTCTAAAGGTTGATTTCTAAAACGATAAAACTTTTCACACATTCACCTGTTAGAAAAATGGAGGTTAGAACTAGAGTACTCTCGTAATTACGTAAGAATGGACGAAGAAACCTATTCGTAACTATTGGACATGGTTATTCCATTAATAAAACGTCAAGACAAAATGATGAGATCGGCAATAACTGCAGAAATTACTGCAAGAAATTACGAAGATTTAAAATTCACAACTTTAATATCTCCGAAAGCCTCAACGTACCACTTCTCTTCGAGATAAAAACTTTTTCATTTTATCTCCGAAACCCACCACGAAGACTATTGATTTTAGCGACAACTGTAGTTTTTGTAGTATTCGGTTGAATGATTTGCAGCTTCTCTATCAATATTTTGTATGCTTAATTTCTTTTATTTCGGTCTAAATAGTGCTTTGATTTTGTCTGCCACAAGCAAAGTAGGTCCCTGTACAACTCCACAAATTCCCGTAGAAATTCCCGGGACATTGTTCTGCAGTCAGACATAATGATGAAACTATCTGCAAACATTTTTAGTAAATATTATATAAATTCATGAAATATCTAACTTATTATTTTAAATACCTACTGCAGTAACAAATTATTTCATAAACTTAACCGCCGCTACTGCTTTAAAAACGCACACTCCTCGGTAATTTGCATCCACACATTGAGACTTGAATGCATTCGTTGGAATGCGCATCCAAAAATTCAAGCGATTCCTGAAAACGTCAACGCGACAATCATCCGGGTTGTGCGTTTTTTACCCCGAGGCGAAGCTAAAGGGGTTATAGTCTCACGACAAAAAGTTGGTAACTGGCCCGATTTTAAAAATTCCAACGGATATCGATAAAACACATATGATTTCATTAGAGAATTTGAATTACCACTTTTTCCCAACGAAGAATAAAAAAATACAGCGTTTTTACCCCGAGGTGAAGCTAAATTCTCACTACAAAAAGTTGGGATCTGGTCCGATTTTAAAAATTCGGATATCGATAAAATACATATGATTTCATCAGAGAAGTTTTGTTCCCAATTTTTTCCCAACGAAGAATAAAAAATTATAGCGTTTTTTAGATAGGCATTACGACATGCGCATGCGCCAAGGTCGATATGTACAAAACATGCGTCGAAGTGCTCTGTGTGCCACGGTAACCAAGCGACGTTGATAGCTTAAGCTTGATTCTGCGTCTGCTTCCCATCCATAGAGATATCTTATCAATTTGATTCATAATTTGCAGCAAAATGAGCCGGGATAGGATATTCAAATTCGACAGTCAAACAATGAATTTTTTTGCTAAATTTTCACGGATTTTATTCGTAATATCGACTTATTAATACATTTATTGCAATTTTCCTTCATTTCATTCGTAAAATCGACTTTCATTGTTATTTAATTTATATAATACATTCAAAAAATATTGACGACATGCACATGCGCCGAGGGGTTTTATCATTCCTAGTGCTACGCAGTAGGGTGTCCATTTTTGCATCTACATTAACGCTATTGGTTGCACGTTGATATATCATGAAATCGACGTCCGTTTGTAGCCCGCCTTAGACAATATGTTACATTGGGCAATGCCCTAATGAGAATATTGTTTTTGTTATACTGAATTATAAATAAACTTTCTCCCATTTGCTCTCGAAGTATTATATTAATCCTAAAATAAATAATTCTGATTTTATTTAAATACTCTCAAACGTCAATACATAAGATATATACACCAAGAAATAATTGAAGATATTTTAATAAAATCATCGAAGTAATATCAATATTGCGCAAATTTTCGATGAACCAAATAAGTTTCGGAGGCCAATGAATGATTCTGAATAGTCCTAGATAACAATAAGATATAAAAGCTAATTTTAATCAAATGACGTTTGTAACATTTGAATATAATGCATCATTATCAACTCGTACTCGTAAAACCTCTTTACTATAGATAAAACGATTATAATATATTATTTTCTCAAAAACTATGTGATCAGTTGCGACTCAAAAATATTACGACAAATTTCGAACTCATCTTGGTGAACAAATACGTGTTATTAACTCTTCGTTGAAATCTAAAATTGGTAAAATTTAAAATGACCATGAAGATAGAAGAGAGAATTAGAAGGGGAAGATGGTTAGACCTGCTTAATAATCCCGAACAAGCTGAATCTATTTGTAACACAGAATACGAGTTGAGTTTATTCAAGCTGAAAATTGTAGCTGAAGTTCACATTTTCTTTTCTATGAGACACCTTCCGACACTAAAAGCTATGTCTCTATCTAATGGGTTCAAAGGTCCTACTGCACGATATGAAACTCTTAATGAAGGTTCAAACTATTTGGAGAACGCGTATAAGTTTCTAAAGACTTATAAAGACTGGAATAATGGTGTAATAGAAGATAGAAACGTAGAAATCGTGGAAACCATCATGGATGTTCTTGGGTTCGATCCAAGACACATACCATATGGTGGAAAGAGCAAATGGTTCATTGCAGGAAGACAAGATGCCCTTTATTATAAACTACTACACAGCGAATCGAATAAGGAAGTAAGATTGTTTTTAAAGATAGTTGAGCAGAATATTGAGGCGGCCATTGAATTGTTCTTGAAATCAGTTGGATCGAAACTGCAAATTATTTGTCTCGAAGAATTATTCCGAGCAATTAAAAATAAGGACTACGCAATGGTGCAAAAATGCAATAAAAAAATGTCAATTCTCGAAGGAAGTGTAGATTTGAAGAATGCGGACGGAATGTCACCGTTACATTTCGCCGTAAGTAAAGGACACGCTGATATCGTCCATCTACTTCTAGCAAGTGGAGCTGATGTAACTCAGACCACAAACGATGGTTTAACGTCATTACATATCGCTGTAATTAAAGAACACGGAGATGTAGTCGATACTTTATTGGAATACGTGAGTACTAACGAACTCGAAAATTTCGTAAATGCTAGCATCAGAGGTGGGACAACAGCGCTTCACATGGCTTCGAAAAACGGATCTTTCGAAATTGTCAGGGCTTTGCTTTCGCACGGGGCAGCTTACAACGTGAAACATGAGAAAGGTACTATGCCGTTGGAATACTCGAAAAACGCAAACGTCGGTGATTTCTTGAAAATGATAGATGAAATGTTCGAAGAAGCCAACAAATTTAACGAAAAAATTATTGATAAATTTAAAGCTTTGAAATCGGACGAGTGTGTTGCTGTGTTGAACGCTTGCGATGTAAAAAGTGGAAAAACTATGTTTCAAATTTATATGGAGCCAAGTAAAACAACAGAAAATTTCACTAGCTAAAAATATCAGTTAATAACTAGACTTTTCTGATTTTCTTATCCAAAAATGAATGTCCTGGTCATTTTAAAAGCTTCTTGAACACATCTGCAAATGGACCTACTTAGGATATCCCAAAAAAAATCTTACATTAAGATTTGTAACTATTTCATTTGAAAATTGAATATTTATTATAGAGCGAGTGAAATTTAAATAAACAATAAATATCATGGTTATTTGCTTAAAATACGTTATTAAAGTGTTTTATAATAGAGTTTTAATGTGAATACAAAAACTTACTTGAATCACAGTTTTTGTATTTACATTTTCATTAATAATAATTTTGTTCAAAAATATTCATCTTTATACGAAAATATCCAGAGGATTATTTAATATTTTTACATGAATAATAATTATTTAACAATAGCAATTTTTTCTATAAATATTTTTGATTCATTAATCTTCTCTATTTTATATTTGATTTATGATATATTCATATAAAAATATCTCAAATTACCTACCTTCATTCAATTTTTTTTTGATATCTTAGTTCAAAAAGAGTAAAATCCGATTTTGATATAAAACATAATTTTATCACAGATTATGGTATTAAACACAAGAATTCCTTTTTATTGCTTAGATAAACTTGTAAATTCATTTCAAGAAGATAAAAACGTGAATAACAGAACTTGGTAGAGTCGCGATACATGACCTTGTAAATAAAAAAAATTCACAGTGTTCATCTGTCTTCCAATATTTCGTTTATTGTACCTTCTGTTATTATATATATGCTCATTTATAAAGTTTCATTTCTGTACTGAAGTTCATTATATTGCAATGCCACTATATATGTGTATACGTAAGTTTGTGTAGATATATTTATTTTCACTAGAATATTTTAGTATACTAATATCAAATTCATAATACTTATAGTTAATATTTTAGTTCATTACATAAAGTGAACAGGGAAAATTCTTTAATAATTTAAAAAATTATCAAACAACTTTCCAAGGAAGCTGGTTATACGTATTCAGCAACGCAAAATCTGCATTCACAATCGAACGGTGAATTATAGAAATTGTCAAGTCACCCCGACTCAAAATCTGCATACAGCTGTTTCGATCTTATTAGATCTCATCAGTGCAGCTTATTTGACTCGGAGTGAATTAAAAAATTTCTAATTGTTCCCCAATATAAATCGTGGTCAGTAACACTGGCTGGATAACAATCCAGAGCGCCATCCCACCAAAGATATTGGGAAACAACAATTCACCGCTTAGACTGAAAATGCAGAAATTCGTCGCTTAAACACGTACCTCCTGATATGAAGATATCTACTCTACAACAGGGGTGTATATGATTCCAAGGCACACTAACATAGTGATTTAAAACCTTCGGATATAGTCCGAGAGCGCGCTCCGAATATTCTAGTCGCTTAATACGCAAAATACAACAATCAAATCATGAAAAACATACTAGTCGACCATGGTCAATTTCATACATTACATAAAGTGAACAAGGAAAATTCTTTTTTTTTTTTTACGGATTTCTACAGCTGTTGCCGCTTCTCCGTCCCCAATTTCCATCCTTTTCTGTCAAAAACCTCATCTTCCTCTAAGTTTCTGGTGGTCATAGCTTGATTTATGTCATCCCGCCAGCTCCTTCTTGGCCGTCCCCTCTTTCTCCTTTCCGGTGGCGTCCATTCTAGTACCTTTCTGGGCCACCTGTCAGCGTTCATTCGCTTTACATGCCCAAACCAAGTTAGCTGTCTCTTTTCTATGTCTTCGTGTATATTTCTTTCCATTTGCATCTGCATTCGGATGTCGTCATTCCTGACTCTTTCGAGTTTCGATCGTCCGCAACTTCTACTTAGGAAATCCATTTCAGTTACCATAAGTTTACTTTTGTTGGCTTTTGTAACATCCCACAGTTCTGAACCATAGAGGGTTACACTTTGGACTAAGCTGCTATAAATGCGCTTCTTTGTGTCTCTTTTAATTTTTTTATTCCATAGAAGAGAGTTTAGTGTTCTGGTTACTGTTCTACCCTTATTGATTCTTTCTTGGATTTCATTTTCGCTGTTGCCCTTCTTATTAAATATGATTCCAAGATATTTACTACATCTTACTCCTTTTATCGTGCCAGTGTCTAGGACTAGATCATTTACTTCATCATTGCCTACTATGAGGTATTCGCATTTTGAAATATTCATTTGAAGACCTACCGCCTCGTATTCCTCTTTGAGTTTTCTGATCATGTAATCAAGATCTTCTTCGTCTTCAGCAATAACTATTTGGTCGTCTGCGAAGAACAATGCAAATAGAATGTCATCTCCTATTCTTAGCCCCATATTTCTGCATTTTCGTACCCATTTTTCAAGGGCTCTGTCCAAATAGATTTTGAAAAGTGTAGGAGATAAGCAGCACCCCTGTCTCAACCCCTTTGAGGTATTAAAAGAGGAGGTAACCTCCTTTCCTATCTTAAAGCTGAGTTATTCTTATAATAGTTCTGTGTAGCTCGAATTAGAATTGGATTGATCTCCAAGTTTTCCATCCCCTTCCATAGTTTTGATACAGGTATGCTGTCATATGCCTTTTCCAGATCTATCAAGGCTACGTGGGTTTCTTTGTTCCGTTGTACTCTCTTTTCCAGGGTAAAAGCATTATCCACAGTCGATCGTCCGGCTCGAAAACCTGCCTGTTCTTCTGGCTGTTTTTCTTTAATCTCCTCTTCGATTTGGTTTCTCAGTACTCTTGAGTATATTCAGCAATAAGCGTATTGCTGAATACGCATAACCAGCTTCCTTGGAAAGTTGTTTGATAATTTTTTAAATTATTAAAGAATTTTCCTTGTTCACTTTATGTAATGTATGAAATTGACCATGGTCGACTAGTATGTTTTTCATGATTTGATTGTAATATTTTAGTTTTTTGAATATATTGTTTCTCTTAAATAAACTTACGCGATTCTTCATAACCCAAATGAAAATATACTCATTGTCCATTTAAAGCAATGAAATTGATCTTGTTACAGAAGAAACCCCCTCAGAAAATAATACTGTAATACTTATTCATGTACCAAGTGCGTTATATAGATCCTAACGCCCGGAGGGTAACATTCGGTCCGAGGGATGAATTTTGTCCGATGGGCGTTAGGATCTAGTGACGCACGTGGTGCATACAAGATTTTATTTTTCACGAAAAAATTATTTTATTATATTGAAAAATCGATTTTAAAATCGGTTCATTACTCCTATACTTTCCATTTTACTTATCACTATGTCATTTGTTGAAATTTTGACGTTTGTGAATATTTTTGTCATCATATTTAGTGAATGTCATTGCTACTTTTTTTGTGTAGTCTTATAGAAATAATGGAAATGAAAATGAATTTATCCAAGAATATCATAGAAAATGCAGCCAAAGCTGCAAATAATTCATTGCCGGAGAAATCCAGAGTCGTATACGACAAGGATTATGAAGTATTTAATCAATGGAGGTTGCTTCATTTCTCCTCGTACAATGAGCGGGCGTTATGATCCATTATGCCCGCTTATTACGCCCTAGGGCATAATGAGTATATTTATAGCAACCGTATCTGAGGGAGCGTTCAAGTATTACGTAACGCAATTTGGGGGGTGAGGGGTCTTGCAAAACGTTACTATGCGTTACATGGGCGGGAGGGGGGTTCGAACAACGCGTTACGTAACATTGTTTTCTTATTGAAATAAAAAAAGGGAACTTAAATCACCCAAGTTGGGAACCCTTTTCATTCATGTTTTACGGGGAATCCCTCGATTGTATCCGTCAGTTTTATTCTGTTCTCCCAAGTTGGCAACCCTATCCGTTCACGTTTTATGGGATACCTCGACTGTATTCGTCGTAATTTTTTTTGTTCCCGTTGTCAGTTTTGGTTTAGTGTTTTAAACACGTAATACACAGAAGCACATTGCTGTAGCCAGTGTTGTAGAAGTGAGTTGATACTGTAATGTTCTCAAAAGAGGGAGATTTGCATCATCAGCTGTTTTCGCCCTAGAAAAGCTCTCATGCTGACTTGTGTGCCAAGTGTGCCATAAACTGCCAACGAAATTTAAAAAATGGCTAAAGAAAAACTAAAAATGGTATAGCGCTCACGTCCGTGACTCGAAATATTTTTTGCAAGTAATTAAATGCGCTTACAAATCCTGCTGTTCCATCTTGAGGAGTGCATTGAAATCATTCTTTTAATACTTTTTTGCCGCCAACCTGCCGATGCCAAATCCTTTATACCTCAAGCAAGCTCTCGGTACCTAGTCAGCTACACAAAGAATCATGCAAGTTTTCACTACTTTTATATAGATAGAATCGCACCGATTTTAAGGGTCAAAAATCTTCAAAAATTGCGTTACGTAATACTTGAACGCCCCCTGAGGTAAAATCAACAAATAATATACAAGTAAAAAATAAAATAATAAATATGGAAAATTGACAGAATGTCACACTTTAAGTAATTAAAGTTTACTTGATTTCGCAGCATAAATAATGTGAATTTGACTTGACTTCAGAGAAAATTAAAAAAAAACCAAAACTAGTAGGAACGTATTTATAAAAGAATTACTTACAATACACTTCATACTTGGAACTAACCTACAATTAAATTAAAAAGCATATCTCGTTCTTATGTCCTCCAACTTTTTCGACACTTCAGCTGACGTCCGGTCCAGATCCTGTGCGATGCTCTTCTGCTTCGCCGGCTCCAGGGAATTGTACTGCTCGCATAGATCTCCGTCTATCACGTTCTTGACCGGATAATAGTAACTCCGGAAAGAGATATGGTCACGCCCACAAACCGGCGAGTTCTCACTGCGCATGTGCATCTCTAGATGCTGGAAGAAGTCGTGGTCTTCGTGCGACGTAAACGGTACCAGAACACCTACTGTGCCCGAAAGCGTGGTGTAAATCAACGATTCCCAACCTCCAGGTATAAGAGTGGCTTTCTGAAGGAACGTTACCGTCTCACCGACATGGAAGGACGCCAATGTATCGGTTTTTTGGGACGCCCCGTTCAACAGTCCCCTATCCCAGAGCGCTTTGTGGCCTGTCGGATCTTCCTCCACGTCGTCGCTAACATTTGGCGGTAATCTACGGAATTAAAAATCGGTTAAAATAATACGACGTCGGATGAAAATTAAAACAATCTTGTAGAATCGGAAACGGACGAGAAATCCTCCGATTTTACACCGAACAGTATTGATTCACCTCAGAATAGCGATGTTGCCGAACTTGTCGGCGCCCGCCACTGTGTCGTAGTCCAATATCGACGTGCACGTGATCCATCTGGGATGCGTGTCGTCGGCGAATATAATCAGCTGATTCTCCACCCGTTTGTACCGTACCATGAGGATGGACTCTTGCACGTCCGAAACGAATATGCGCTTGCCCATCGCCTGTATGTTGACTATCAGGTTCGGGATGTGCTTGTTCTCGCACTTGCGCAGTAACTTCTTCTTTCCCATGTCGTACAGTCTCAGCATGCGACCTACGCCAGCCAGCAGTCGACCGTTGTAGGAACAGAGGGCCATTGGTACCTGAAAAAATAGACCTGTGAAGTAGCTACGGGCATAAACGTTAACTCGTAGAAAGTGTTAAGTGATTTATTTAAAAACATATTAGTTTCAAAAACATTTCACAAATTTGAAGAAAAAATAAATTATTTAATATTGTATAATGCGGAGCCACCTCTCGGAAGGCAATGGCAAACCACCGAGAAGTATTCTGCCTAGTAAAGCATCTCTATAAAGACGTTCGGAACCGTCGTAAAATTGTAGGTTACTCCTATTCGTGTATCACTGTATCAAGCACAACACGAATAGTTGTAGAGGGGTCGCTTACGCCCGAAACCGGGTACAGCACCGGAAGAAGAAGAAGACATCGAAATAAGGACACTCACCTCATCAACTGGGGTCCTATGCACCAATTCCAAATCTCTTCCCATCGTATTCACCTTGTAAGTGTCTAGAAAACCGGAACTGCACTGCCGAGGGTTCAGTTGGAAGTCTTTAGCCACGCCCACGATGAGGAACCATTGGTCCTCGGGCTGCCCGTGGAACTTGACAAGACATAATGACATCGCGGCTTCGTTCTGGTCCAGTCGTATCAGCTTGTAGGACGTACCGTGTACCGGGTCCATGATTCTTAAAGTTGAAGCCCACATACCTGAAGTAAAGGGATGTTGTGAAATGCTTCGGATAGCTCTTAACTTATTGATATTATTAGAAAAACGCATGTTTGATTTTAACCATTACTATAATTGAATCTAGGACTCAGCGTTTCACCATACGGTAGCTTCATCGATAGAACTGAATACAAAATCTTTGGTATCTCAGTTGAATTATTTAAGTCTACATGTTCATTTGATAAGTTATCAGAATTGTTATACCTGCTCATTTCTGGGTCTTCTCAAAAGTTCATTTTCTATTCTATACTGCAAAATATGGAAATCTGTATTGAACATCGTCTTAATATCGACCTCAACGTCATTTTTGAGTAATAAATAGGGAATTAGTATGTGGGCTGTTGCCCCAGAATATTATTCCATATGACAACGATTCAACATTTCAGAGTAAAATTGTCTTTAATACATTTAAGCTAACTTGATGCTTCAAAACGTTAATTGAATACAAGACAGACAGCAGTCTCACATTCAAGTAATCAATATGTTGACGCCACTTCAAGGTAACATCAACATGGACACCCAAAAACTTGATAGACTCACTAGTTGTAATATCATTATGAAGAATCCTTATTGACAATGGAAATGAACGACGAGAGCGATCGGTATGGAAAAAGATAAAGTCAGTTTTGGCAATGTTTAACTTTAAACTGTTATCACAACACCAGGAAGTTATAGACTCGAAAGCATCTTCAGCCCTATTAATAAGTCACCAAATAAATCATCGTCGGAAACTATGATACTAGTATCGTCCGCATACAAAGAGAACCTACAAGCCAGATCACCAACCACTTCCGGCAAATCGTTAATGTAAATCAAGAACAAAAGCGGTCCAAGGGCAATCCCCTGAGGGACACCTCATACACACACACACACACACACACACACACACACACATATATATATATATATATATATATATATATATATATATATATATATATATATATATATATATATATATATATATATATAGATATATACATATAAATATATATATATATATATATATATATATATATATATATATATATAAAATAGTCTATTTCACATGCTGCTTAATTGATTGAGCTATGCTCGTGCAGTAAGGGCGCATCTTGTACAAATATTTCCATGAAGATGGATTGGCCGGCTAGGACCAATTGTGTGGCCCCCGCGCTCCCCATACCTCAATCCTCTCGATTTTCTTATTGGGGGATGTTTAAAAGATAAGGTCTATGGAAAATCAATTCGATCGGCAAATGAATTGCGTCAACGAATCAATCAAGCAGCATGAGAAATATCTGATTCGACTTTAAGGCGTTTGAAAGGGCAGTTTTTGATAAGATGGAGGTTGTGCTAAAAAGTCGGTGGTAGACATTCAGAAAATCTATTATAAAAATACCTCATTGGCTTTTAACGATGTGAAAATCTATTGAAATAATTAATACACATTATGTTCTGTTCATTATTTGGACGCCTACCTACAACAATGAATAAAAAAGAGTAACGAATAGCGGTTTCAGATATTTCATATTTAAACAACAACTACCACGTTGTAATTTGCCGACAAAAGACGCCTGTACCTTTTATTAAGTATTATTTTTTATTTGAAGTATTTCGCAAGTAGAAAAAAACCACAAATGTTATACCATTTTCGAAAGAACATTAAACAGGCTGATTTTTAAGATCATTTGCTGATTCTGTCCGGTACAATATTTTTTCACAGTAAATAGTGAAACTTTAGTTAAGGTTTTCGGATTTAAATCAAATTGAAACAACTTGATTTTTTTTAAGGTTAGCGAGCTAGTTTTCAATGAAATTATTGGTCGATTGTCTCAACCAACTATTGATGATAGCACAAGAAGAAGAAAAAAAGCATAAGTTAGAAGTTATTTATATTCAAAGCAGGCGAGAAAATTACCAAAAAGTATAGATATTTGAAAAAAAATAAGAGTCATGTTGATGTTATCTGATTGACATGAAGCCAATATACCTCCAGTGTCACTCTGGCGTGTTATTTACGGGACACCCTGTATATATATATATATATATATATATATATATATATATATATATATATATATATATATATATATATATATATATATATATATATATATATATATACAGTGTGGAACAGCCAAATGGAATAAATTTATAAATTCGATAAGGAATAAATGAGAGCGTGTTGGGAAAAACGCTTGGACACGTCGATTTGTATTTTCAGATGCGCATTTAAAAAAAAATTATATAGGGTGTGTCATGTGACAGTGGCCGATACCAACTTTCTTATTTTAAATACAACCCCCTGTATATTATTAGTTTTTTGGATTCTTCAGAAAATTCTAGACATAGTTCATGTACAGGGTGGCCAACTAAGCGAGGTAAGCGGCTGTATCTCAGGATCTGTACATCTGGCAGCAATGGAATTTTTTTTATTATGATAAATGTGGCCATGAGAAAGTTCTGGAAATTATTTTCAAGTTCCGTATTTCACCGCTAGAGGGCGTAACTAAAAATTAAATAAGAAAAACGTCTTTTTTTTCGAAAACTTATATATTAAACTATACTTTTGATAACACTCTTAGAGAGCCTAGAAAATTCTCTATCATTTTGGTCTGAGGCTCATTGGCGTACGAACGATAGTAGGGGTAGGGGAAGCTATTGAAAGTGTAATCATTAAAATCGGTGTAAATTCTAAACCATTCATTCGATTTCAGCAATTCAAAATTTGTTTGCAAGATAAATGTAGCTGTTTTAAATGTCCGATTTCCTTACTACTCTATAGTTCTTAATAAAAGAGCTACAGGGCGCAATTTGTAATCATTCCATTTTTTTGAATTTTAGTCCAAAAATTCAAATAGAACGGTATATTTTTGACATCATAATTGAAAAGTAGATAAAATTTGCAAAAATATTGTGAAAACCGGACGATGATATCTTAGCTCGTTTTAAAGTTATAGGGAATTAAAGTTATTTTTACGCGCCGAGTCAAAACTTATGTACCGCCATCTAGCGTTCGGCCTTAGAATTTCTAATTAACGTACAGCAGGCGGCAAAAACAAAAGAAACTTTCAAATAATATTGTTGGAAACATCAAATATTTATTAGAGCCAGTTTAATTCTTGTCAATTTGGTTTCTGAATATCTTTTGCTCGATTTTTTGTAAAATGCCTTTCACAAATGATGAAGCTGTTGATATGATTGCGGTTTTGTTTGAGTGCTTTCAATATGCAGCAATAACTGAAAGACAGTATACCATTCGGAATCCAGATCGCCGTCATTATGGCAGAAGAATGTATCCCCACGCTTGGTACAGCGACTACGCGATACTGGGAGTTTTAGTCGGTCCAGATTTAGAAGGCGTCGGACTGGTTGAACGGAAGAAAACATTATTAATGTGTTGGCCTACGTAGAATTTAATAGGCATATTGGAACTCGGGCGTTATCTTTAGATTTGGGAATAGCTCGAACTACTGTTCAAAATATACTAAACGACCACAGGTAAGTAATTGCATTAGCGCACATACACCTTTTTAATATAATTTACTCCTCAATACACTACTATATAGGCATTTCTTTTTATTTTAAGGCTACATCCCTACCATATAATCCTACACCAAGCCTTAAACGAACATGATTTTGAGCGCAGAATTGATTTTTATCAATGAACGTTAGAAATGATTCGCGAAAATAGGGATTTTTTGTCACAGATTCTGTGGACCGATGAAGCTACTTTTAGTAGCGATGGCAGAGTCAACAGGCATAATATGCATTATTGGTCGGCCGAAAATCCCCGTTGGATGCGAGAAGTACAGCACCAAGGCCGCTGGAGTGTAAACGAGTGGTGTGGCATTATCGGAATGAAAATTATTGGTCCTTATTTTTTTGATGGCGCGTTAACCGGTAGATAATGTTTTTTTGAAGTTTTTAATAAATGCTTTGCCAATTTTAATGGAAGATTTGACATTGGAAGTGAGACAGACCATGCATTTCCAATTGGACGGGTGTCCAGCACATTTTTCCCGTTTAGTGCGGGATCATATTAATAATTATTTTCAAGGGCGCTGGATCGGAAGGGGAAGTCTTATTTTCTTGGCCGGCCAGGTCACCCGATTTAACATGCCTCGACTTTTACTTATAGGGTCGTTTAAAAGATATTGTGTACCAAACTCCACCCACAACTAGACATGATATGGAAAACAGAATCCGTGATGCCATTAATAAAATATCAGCTGCTGAAATCGAAACAGCAGTTTCATCCACCCAAAGAAGATTGGCAGCTTGTTTGGAATGTGATGGAAAGCAGTTTGAACATCTATCGAGGCATTATATACCTAATATGTTTGGGTTTAAAATCGGTCCTTTTAAGGACCACAATTTAAATATTTAAAAAAATTCGTTAATAAATATTGTCCTAAGAAAATCATATAAACTTCCTTTGATTCTGTGATACATTGGTTTAAGTATTAATTTATTAATTATGACAACAGGCTGCATCTTGATAACAGTTTGAGAAAACAGCAGAAAAACAGAAAATTAGACATTTAGACATTTTAAGGCCGAACGCTAGATGGCGGTACATAAGTTTTGACTCGGCGCGTAAAAATAACTTTAATTCCCTATAACTTTGAAACGACCAAAGATATCATCGTCTGGTTTTCACAATGTTTTTGCAAATTTTATTCCCTTTTCAAATATGATGTCAAAAATATACCGTTCCATTTGAATTTTTGGACTAAAATTAAAGAAAATGTAATTATTACAAATTGCGCCCTCTAGTTCTTTTATTAGGAACTATAGAGTAGTAAGGAGACCGGACATTTAAAAAAGCAACATTTATCTTGCAAACAAATTTTGAATTGCTGAAATCGAATGAATGGTTTAGAATTTACACCGATTTTAATGATTACACTTTCAATAGCTTCCCCTACCCCTACTATCGTTCGTACGCCAATGAGCCTCAGACCAAAATGATTCCATTGCTGCCAGATGTACAGATCCTGAGATACAGCCGCTTACCTCGCTTATTTGGCCACCTTGTACAATGTCCCATACCTATCTTCAACTGTTTCGGAAATATTAAGTGTTTTCAGATGTATTACAAACGTTAGAAGACATTTCTATACCAGATTAGCATGTTGCCAAGACGTTCGCGGCGAACATTTTGAACATCTCTCACATTGAAATTAATGTTTTTTTTTTTATTTATTTGTGAAATAAAATAATTTTCTTTTTTTAATGTTAATTTTTGTAATACATCTGAAAACACTTAATATTTCCGAAACAGTTGAAGATAGGTATGGGACATTGTACATGAATTATGTCTAGAATTTTCTGAAGAATTCAAAAAACTAATAATATACAGGGGGTTGTATTTAAAATAAGAAAGTTCGTATCGGCCACTGTCACATGACACACCCTATATAATCATTTTTTTTTGGAAAAAATGCGCATCTGAAAATACAAATCGACGTGTCCAAGCGTTTTTCCCAACACGCTCTCATTTATTCGTTATCGAATTTATTCCATTTGGCTGTTCCACACTGTATATATATTTATAAAGTAACAGTGTTATATTTAATTTTACCGTGGCCAGCTTTCGGCGCGGAAAAGATACTCTCCGGCAGATCCTCGTTCAAGAAAGCATCCGCCATCTCCTTTGCCAAATCCTGTTCGTCGTCGCCAGCAGCCTCTCTCATCTCCTCGGCCATCTGTAGCCGTCTCTGCTTCTTCGTCTCATCAGTGTACGCGTTGTGTTCAGTTTCAATGACGAAAAGGTTATTGGATTCCGTATGTATGATAAACTTTCTCGGGGTGTACTCGAGCGGAAACGAGACCTGATTGAACACGGCTCCCAGTTTTTCTAGCGCCAAAATTCGCAGAGTATTCGTGGAAATGGCGACGATACCTGCAGTACAAATTTGAGAATGAGAAAAAAATCATTAAATATTATAAGTTAAGCTAAAATGTTCGACGTATCAAGGGATTATAATTATAAATTGTTTGGTTTCGATAAAGGATCATTCAGAAAGTTTAAGACTGTTTAATTGGAAGGTTTCCAACCTTGACGTCCAAACTGTAACATTTTAAACATACACCCAAACCATATTGTTTTACGTTTGATTACTAAAGAGAACTAACTCTATCCAGACACTAAAAGAATGGAGCTAGGCATAAAAATTAATGTAAGCATTAACACTCTCAAGTAGTGTTGGATAGGACACGACATGAAAATGAGTTTGTAAGAGTAGCCTCTTTTTTGTACTGAGCCAGTACAATGTCCCACTTCAAATGACGCGAGGCGTACTGAGGCCCGGCGATACGTTTGAAGTTACGAGCACGAATATGACATTTGATTTTATTGCAGTACAATAGTTACAGTCTGAACTCTGATTGATGATATATTAATAATCAGTATCGCAAATTGATATGAAACGATTAGCATAGTGAATATTGTTTGTAAGTAGGTAAATAAAAATATAAACAAATATATTTAGAAGGATACTAGTGAGAGGCTCCATCGCCCATTAAATAGATCCGTGAAAAATATAGATCGATAAAAATATAGTTTCTCGAACGCCGAGGAGTGCTAATCCCGTCCCTGCCTCTGTCGAACGGGCGCACAATCTACTCGCTGTCAATCTCGATTTCGTGCGGAATCGGGTAGATGCTACGACCTCATTGGGCCTCGCCGTACCGAAACTTCTCGATAGAATTCAACCCGTCCAACTATCGGCTCCAAAGGCGATCACGTGAATTCGAGTCCATGGGACGCGAAAATAGTTCTTAAGTATCGGGAATGCTGCCGTTTTAGCGAATTTCGGAGAAACGTCAAACTTTAAACGTTCGATATCGAAAATCGGCGTCTCGGATCGAGGCGAGACGTAGCTTAAGCACTACGGAAAGGACGTGGGCGATAGACGGGGCCCTTCGGGCCCCGCGATTCGCGGCCGATCTCCTTATCTCGGCTTCATAAGTTTGCCAGAATGCGGCCTTCGGCCGCCTGCATTTTGGAAAGTCGAATTTGGCAAACCAATTATTTATTTAGTATTATATATAATAAAAAAGCTAGGGTTAGGATATTCGAAAACAAAACAGTCGCTTCAATACGTGCCGCATAGGATATTTCCTTATCGCTCGACGAGACTCGAAAAGCAATGATGCAATAAATTTGTAGCATGCGCCTCACTTCCTCTTTGTCTTCATCCTACAGTTTTACGGAGACGGAAAGAAAGTAGCGCCTAGCGCGACACCTGCGTCATAAAATTTGAAGCAGTACAATATAAAATGTTGAGCCGCTCTTACATTTTGACGTCATTTACGGGACAAATGTACTGCCTCTTGTATGTCCTACTCAACACTACTCTCAAGGTCAGCTGTATTCGTATATGCGGCGATTCTTTCAACACGGGTGGCATATTAGAATAGAATAGAATAAGTTTATTAATTTCATAGATTATTCGTACAAATATTAAATATAAATATGCACAAAATAAAAATGAAACAAGTCACAAAAAACAAATACAGAAGCTTATTTATAACAATAAACCCTGAACTCCTCGACCGAGTAAGGTTCACATTTCATAATTAACTTGTGAATGCTTCTCTTAAAGGTCCCATGATTTGAAATAACCTGTAGATGTTTAGGTAACATATTGAACAACTTGAGTGCCATGTACTCTGTACCTCTTTCACGTAGAGTGGTAGAATGAATAGGAAAAAAGTACGGAACACTTTTCCTTGTATTATTAATATTCTTAAATTTTGCAAAATAATCTTGATTTTTATGGAAAAATGTAAGTATTTTATATATATATATATATATATATATATATATATATATATATATATATATATATATATATATATATATATATATATACAGCCCATAGAAAGTGAATAAATTGTGCTTTCTAAAGAGACCACGACAAGATTGTCTGTAGTCGAGGCGCAGCATAGATCTAACTGTCCATTTTTGGCAAATAAAGGGACTATCAGAGTGGATGGAGCCTCCCCAGAAAATGATACCATAGGAAAGGATAGATTGGTAATTAGCAAAATATAGAATTTTTAGGACATGCAAGTGGATCTCTCAACATAAAAAGGGTAAATGAGGCCGAATTCAGCTTCTTTCTGAGCTGATCAATGTGAAGGTCCCATCTCAAATTCTTATCCAAGGCAATACAGAGGAAACTCACGGAATCTCTCACTGGTACCTGGTTCTCGACATCACCAACAAACTTCGGGAAAGCAACCTTTGACCTGAATGATCGGAAAAAGACACTCTCAGTTTTTTGTAGATTGACTTTTACTTTATTATTATCGCACCAAATTCCCACCTTATTGATAACTGACACCGCAGAAGCCAGAGCAGCACTGATATCCGTAGAGTTTATGAGAAAATTCGTGTCGTCGGCAAACATAATAGCATTACAGTCATTATATGAGCAATTTCCAGGAAGCGAATTTATGAAAACGAGAAACAAAAGTGGCCCCAGGATACTACCCTGTGGTACCCCCTTCGTAATCACTCGGTCCTCAGATACGTATGAAACACCACCTCTCAACAACACTACTCTCTGTTTACGATTTGTGAGGTAGCTGGAAATTAAATCCAACTGTCTATCTCTAATCCCACACGCTTCAATAAAAAATAGGAGCAATTTGTGGTCAATAAGATCAAAAGCTTTCGATAAGTCGAAAAATAGCCCTAACGGTACTCTGTAACTATTTAGTTACAGAGACGGATACATTCAATATGTGAATTCAAAACTATGCAATATTGGAACGAAGTTCCTTACGGCAAGCTTGGAGGAGATATGGATTTCGCTGCGGGACAAAACTGAAAAATATGCGAGACTAAAAGTGTGACGAAAGTAGACTGACGAAAGTCACGCTTTGAGTTAACACAAGCGAATATTGCATACCTCCTCTTTCTCCCTCTTTCTTTCCGTTCTCTCATCCCTTCTCTTTCTGATCTCACTCCGCCACGTGAATCGCCAATGCATTATATGTACTCATTAATTCGTGTACAAGCAACTCGAAAACGTCAAATGTGAAACATCGAAATAATTGTGTATAAGCTAGATGCATAAAAGAACAGATTACGACAGGAATCAGATATGGCATAATGAAAAGATAAAGCTTTACAAATTTGTTCCATCAAATAATGACTACGTATTGTAGGTTTATATTCAATTATACAGAGTGTTCTACAAGCTCTACGACAAACTTTGACAGATGATAGGTCATTTGATTTTAAACATTTTTTTTTAATAAACATGGGTCCGATTCGTTTTTGTTTAGAAGTTACAAGCATTTGAAGAATCGTAATTTTTTCAGTCAACCAGGAAGTGACAGAAAGTCACTTAGTATGTTAAACAATGCACACTTATAAATTATACACCTGCTTCAATAAAAAAACGAAGGCATTCATTCTCCACTGAGGAATATGCAGATATTGTGTTTGTATATGGGTATGCAGCCAAATAAGAAATGATCCAAATCTCATTCTTCGAATGACCGAATCTTCAGTTCGTCGATGTGAGGCTTGCATTCAATCAAGCTGAGGGTGGAAATTTTTTATAGTCTTTAGTTTTGTGATTATCATTTAATTTGAATTTTTATTATTAATTGTTAATAAAGTTTAAATGCTTGTAACTTCTAAACAAAAACGAATCGGACACATGCTTATTAAAAAAAATATGTTCAAAATCAAGCAACCTACCTTCTGTCAAAGTTTGTCATAGAGCTTGTAGAACACCCTGTATAGCGTGGCGATACGTTATCCTCTCGTTATATACACTCTTGCGTCTAAACTTTACATTGCGTTGACGACCGAGTGGTATAAGTACTGAACACTGGTGTGCCGTATTTCTGGGTTCGAATCCCAGAGGTGACTCCTGGCTTTTTAAATTTTTTTTATTTACATTCTCGTAAGAGCTCTTATCCCCATATTTCAATATTAATTACTTCAACTTGGATTAGTATAAGTAATCACTTATGTCGTGCGCCCCGACACGCACTTGTTTCGTTTTCGCAAATTGTGGTCCTTTTATATTATCCGAAGGAACTTCGTTCCTACCTGGTGTCCCATGACACCGTTCCTTTTTTATTCCTTTATTTTTGGCATAGAAACATTCATGGGAATTCCATTTTGAAGTTGAATTGGTTATTTATCATAGATTACGTATGATTTTTACAAATTTTTTACTATCTATATGTGAAAATAATTATATTAACCCTCTCGGTCACGAATTAAAACCATTGGAGCGAAAAATTTGAAATTTACTGTAATGCACCTTATGATTTTGAGAAAATTTTTGATGTTACATTTAGATTTTGAAAATGCTCCATTTGGGCACTATGACATGTCCCCAATTGAGGACATCAAGAGCTGATGGAGGGAAAAAAAAATTCAGAAATATTTTAAAAATGGTAAAATATCAATATGTTTCATTGTTTATTTTATTAAATATATTCATATTATCTTTGCGTCCATTTTGGAAGTACTGAAGTGTATAAAATTTAACTTTTGCAGAGTTAAAATAAAAGTGCTGTTTTATTCACCCAGATGTTGCCTTTACCGCTAGTTCACAATGTCCTCAAACTAGTACGCCACACTTTCAAAAATCGCTGATTACAATATGCACAAAAATCACCTACCGCAATTGCTTTGGAACAAGTCTACACTTATTTTGAACGTAAACAAACAGTTTTCAAACACATGGTATAACGAATATAGCCAACAAAAAAATAAACAGTAGAGCGCTATACTGCTGTCATAGCTACCCTACGGAAACCTATATTTCAAATGCATGAATATTTTTTTCATCAGCTTGTAGATGGCAGCATATATATTCATTTGGAAGAATATGATGTCCATAACTGAGGACAATATGACAGAGAAGTAAGAGCAAGAGGTAATTCATAGGAAAAAATCCAAAGTAGGTTGTCCTCAACTGAGGACAAAGTGAGCGAGAGGGTTAATTGCTTTGGTAATATAATGTTAACAGAGAGTGAGGTGAGAGAAGCTATTGTTGTTATGAAGTCCGATTGTAGTCCAGGGCTTGATGGGATTCATATTAGAGTATTAAAATATTCTATTGACAGTATTCTTCCATGGTTAACTAAAGCCTACAATTTTTCTCTCAAATATGGGTATTTTCCTGCTTTATGGAAATTATCTTACATTCTTCCTCTTTTAAAGGGTGGAGATATTACTGATATTAATAACTATAGACCTGCAAGTAAATATAACATTTTGGCTAAGATATTCGATAAATTGGTCTATAATCACTTACGAGTATACCTTCAGAGATTTATTTTTAATCAACAACATGGCTTTATAAAAGGTAGATCCACGGTAACAAATTTAATTTTGTATCATGATTATATTGTTTCAAATTTAAACAAAGGTGCTGTTGTTGATGCTATTTATACTGATTTGTCTAGAGCTTTTGATGTAGTCAATACTCAATTATTGATTAGGAAATTAAATGCATATGGCATTAATGGTAGTTTGTTAAAGTGGCTAGAATCTTATTTAACGGATAGAAAACAAGTGGTCAAAATAGGTAATTCTTACTCAAACATTTTTTCCATTTTCTCTGGTGTAGGGCAGGGTCTTCACTTGGGACCTTTATTATTTGTTATTTTCATTAACGATTTAGTACAAAAATTGGGAAATTGTGAAGTATTACTGTTTGCTGATGATGCAAAATTGTTCAAGGCTATTTATACATATGATGATATGTATGTACTTCAAAGGGACTCAATATTTTTTCATCAATGGTGTAAATTAAATGGATTAATTATAAACATTAAAAAATTTCATCATATGAGATTTGGTCGGTCTAGTAATTTACTTATCTTGCCGTACTCTTTAAATGATAATATTGTGTCCTTTTGTGACTCTGTCAAAGACTTGGGAGTGATTTTCGATTTCAAACTTTCTTTTAAACTACATATTGATTACATTTATCTCGCAGCTTCTAAAATAATCTACTTCACCAAAAGATTTTCTTCTTCATTTAGAAGTGTATTTACCTTTAGGTCGTTATATTTTTCTTTTATCTTTTCCAAAGTTATGTATGCTTCAATTGTATGGAGAAGTAATGAAATAGGTTTAAAAAATAAAATTGAATCCGAGAACAGGAAATTTTTAAGATATGCAGCATTTAAAACTGGGAATTTTGTTCCATACTTTGATCATTATCTGAGTCATCTTTACCACATCTTCAATTTAGCTACCTTTGATTCAGCCATGGATAGAGCTGGTATTGTTTTTATTTATAAATTGATTTCAAATTATTTAGATGTGCCTGATCTCTTAAATAAATTAAAATTTTATGTTCCACCAAGAACTTTACGTCACAATAACCAAATATTTATTGTTGACTCAATAAGACCAGGTCAACTTGAATCTATTATTAACAGACTATCAAAAAATTTTAATAATAATGCACTTTGGTTTGATCCAAGCATTAATTCTTTATATTATATTGAAAACAAATGTAACATATTATTTGTATATGGATAATTTCTTTGTTTTTTTTATTGTTAAATACTTAAATTTTTATTTATTTATTTATTTAAGAATACAACTAATATTCAACAATTTGTTGTTACTATAGTTGACTTACAATTAAATTTTTAAAATTATGAAATTTACATTTTATTGAACTTCTTATATGGTATGGCATGCTATTGAAAGTTATTAGACTGGCATAGATAGGACTCTTCCTACGACATTCTGTTCTCGTTCTATGTAGGTAATATGAATTATTTTGCCTTGTTTCGCGGTTGGTAATGCTTTGGACTCTTTGTAATAGACTCTGACTCTTTAAATGGTTGTTTTCTAATTTGAAAATTAATTTACACTGTTGAAACTTAACTAGTTTCTCTATCTTCATATATTGATATCTTTCATATAATTCCTTCGTTGGATAATCATATGAAAGATTATGGAGTCGTTTTATTACTTTATTTTGTAATCTCTGTAGTCTATTAAGATTGAATTTTGTTGTTTTGGACCAGATTAACGACAAATAACTGAACACCGATTGGAAGTAGGCATAGTATATATTTTTGCTTGACTGTTTATCAAGATATGGCTTTATATGCCGAAGCTTTGCCACCAATGGTGAGAGTTTATCCATAATCATGTCCACATGTGAATTCCACGTTAATGAGTCTTCTATGATTAATCCCAAGTATTTTGTTTTTTTCACCTGCCTAAGCGTCTTACCATTAATAACCAATTGTGGATGGATATTACTATTTCTGGTAGTTCTATTTCTGAATAGGATGTATACTGTTTTTGCTTCATTTATTACTAGTTTATTAGAAATCAGCCAATCACTAAATTTCTGCATGTCCTCATTGACCATTTCCTCCAAAGATTTCAAATTGTCTGCATTATATATAATTACTGTATCGTCCGCAAACATGAAGAATTTTCCCAGCAATCCTGATTTGGTTATATTTTCTACATATATTAGGTAAAGTAGTGGTCCAAGTACTGTGCCCTGAGGAACTCCAGTTCTGATTTTTTGTTGGTTACTTTTTGTACCCTCAATAACAACATGTTGTCTTCTATCAGTTAGGAAGGAATGAAACAGTTTGAAAGCATTTCCTTGTATTCCTATTTTCTTTAATTTTCTTAGTAGTATAGAGATGTTGATTGTATCGAATGCTTTCTGTAGATCTACGAAAACTCCTATAACTTTTTTTTTTCTTCCAGTTTTTGTAGTATATGTTCGATGACGTCAATCGCTGCATCCTCGGTTGAGCTTTTTTCCTGGAATCCATACTGATGTTTTGATATCTCTAAGAATTTCACTAACCTTTTTTTCATTATTGTTTCAATTATTTTAGCAAATATTGAAGTATTCGATATTGGCCTATAGTTAGCTGATTCCTCCTTGCTTCCCTTTTTAAATACTGGTGTTATTCTTGCGATTTTACATAGACTTGGAAATACTCCACTCTTTATACTCTTATTTATGAGAAGCAACATTTGCTTTTTGATAACAGGATACAGAATTATAAGATCTCTTGTACTTATATTGTCTGGACCTGGCGAGATATTTCTCTTCAAGGACATCACTATGCTAGTGAGTTCTTTTTCACTACATCCTCCTATATAGAGTGACTGGTCTTTTTTGATTTCTTCAAATTTTGTTGTATTTTTGTTTATTATTTGTTCAGCTGCATGGGTAAAATATCTGTTGAGAAAATTAGCTTTTTGTTTTGTTTTGGTGTATGTTTTTCCTTTGTATACTAATTGTGTCAATTTAGTTTCTGTTTTACTCCTTATTGGTAGCATGATATTTATTATTGACCATAATTTTTTTGTGTTATTTCCAACTCCAAATATTTTTTCTTCTGTTCTCTTATTAGATTATTCACTTTTTTTCTTTGTATTTCATAGTTTGTCTGAATTGCGAGGTTATACGAATACTTTTTCATTTTTTATATAGATTATCTCTTCTCAATATGTTTTTGTGAATGTTAGAATTATACCACCAGTTATTGTTTTTAATTATCATTTTTTTTTGGTTGTGCATGCTGTTTTAGCTTCAGTTAAAAGTCTTATCATATCGTCAATACTTTTCGGTGGTTTATCATGTAGCTGTGTCCGAACAGTTTCTTTTAGCTTTTCAATATCAGTTTTATAAGTGATTTTATTTGATTTCACAATATCGATGTTTGTTGACAGGTTGATATTTATATGTAAACTTTTGTGGTCAGATATTGCTGTTGAATTGGTGACTACTTTACATGACATATCCGTGGGCGTTATGACATGATCGATTAATGTACCAGTACCATTATTTAGTCTGGTTAAATGATGTACAAACGTTATCTTATATTTTATAAATTAATCTTTATTGTATGGGGTTCGTCCCTGTTGAATAAATAAATAAAATAAAAATAAAATAAATAAATAAATATTACTTTTTTAGTTGGCTTTTAGTTAAATTTGGTTATATTAGATCTTATTATGGTATAGCCTGTGTGACTTATCCAATACCATTTTGTTATGATCTCTCGGACTAGTAAATAATTATTATTATATCATATTAGTATAATTATAATCAGGTATCAAAAAGAATAATTAAAGGAAACAAACTTTCTTTTAAAGTAGACATAAGTTTCATGAGTAAATCCAAAGAAAGAACTAATTTCGCACTCACCTTCTGGACATTGTTCCGAACTGAATCCTGAAGCATATTCCAAACTTTCGTAAGAGAGTGGTGTCAGGTAAAATCTACTCTGGTAGTAATAGCTAAGCCACGATCGGCTGCTCATTGCCAACAGTGCTTCGGACTGTTGCATTTTTATTCTAAACAGTTTGACAGGCCTGGAACCCAAATACCTGGTTCGAGTATCTGTCAGGTCACCTGAAAACGAGAAAACAAACATTGAAACGTCGGTTGGTCGGACAACAGACGTTCACACTTCACCAAAGTATGCTAACTACAAAAGATGAAGAAGGAATTGATAACGAATTCAACAGAATATTGAATCTCAACATTGATCACAATACAGTGAATATAAGTATTTATGTTCTAATAAGACTTGAACTTAAAGTTGTGAATATTCATTTCATTACTTTACATTTTTTTTATAGAATTATTCAGCATCTACTTTGAATCGTTACTTGAGTTAATTTTTCCTGATTAAATTCAAATAACCTAATTAATCATTTTGACATATATGTATATCCAGTAATATGTTTTGCATTTGTACAGGCACCCAGAGATAATTGTATATTTGTCAGTATCATTCAAAATAAAAGTGGATTTCATTTTTTTATTCATCGTTCTATCACTACCTTAAGAAAATTACAGAAAAGAAGTTAAAACAATCAAATTAATAGCAAAAAATAACAGAAATCAGAAATCATTCAGAGTCTTTAACCCAATACCAGCCAGAACTCAAAGAGGATTAAAAAATAATTTTTTTGTATAGACTGGTTTTTGAGTGTTCAGCAAAGACTGAACACTGAAATTTTGGAAAAAAATAAATTTCAATTCGCAGAAAAATAACGTCCCATTTTTGGGACGATGGCTAAAAGGGGATAAAATAATATATTTAGAAAAAACAAAACAAAAGGGACAAAGCTGCTTTAATAACAAAATGTGTTCAATAAACTCACATAAATTATATACAGAACAAATTTTAATAAAAAATTTTTGGTAAAAAAAATTATTTTTTATGGGATGGTAGAAAGCAGATATCTTGTAGTCGTACATTGCATTCTCCACAAATTCTAGTGGTTTTTTTTTTCACAAAATGCTCATCTCCTTTTTTCTTTATAGAAACAACTAAATGACCCATTTGGTCATATCTTATGTCCACACTTGCTCTTCCTCCCATCAATTTGGACTTTTGAGGGCGTGATCTCTTTTCCTACGTACTTCTAGCAGAGTAGCCATTTCTTGGTGATTTACAATCTGGTAAAATCTCCAAGTATTTGTCACCGATATATCTAACACTTGGGTGAATAAAGGCCACCACCATTTCCCTGAACGAATTCTTGTTCGGTAAAGAGACACTTGCTTGTCTAACATATCTACTCCGCCCATATGCGAATTGTATTCTTGTATCTATTTTACGATGGAGTATTGTCACTATTGCAATGGAATTCTCACTGTTTGTGCTGTTTTATTTAGTCCACTTCACTATTTTTTCTGATAATGGTTCGTCGTCACTCTCAAACTCGGATTCGTCAGCAGGGTTAGAAGTAAACAATTCCATAGTACCTGCAACATCCACTATTTCTTTCCCTTCTAGGTCATTCTCTTCAAAATTTTCTGTGTCGGTTAGAATATCCCGGTCTGGAGGAATTATTGCTACAATAATATTTTCAATATCCATATCTTTCCAAAATTCCGGATCTTCAAATATGATGTCAATGTCACGGACAGTTAGACATTTTCTGCTACTCATAATCATCACTTCCAGCCAATGTCCCAAAATTGGGACAACAAAATTAGCAACAAATTGGCAACAGATAATGATATGAGTCAGTTCAATTCCGTTCCGTATCGAAAAGAGAGACTATTCAACAATAAAACTGCAATGGTATAATTATAATTTTCTCGACAGAAATATATTGAAATCACTATAACGTATGACAACCCCAACGCGCCAGGCAAGTACCGACTTGTTGAAGCAGTCTAATTTCTGTTATTGTTCCTGTGAGACATCTGACTATAAATATATGAAGTAAATACTTTGACCTAAATGACATTATCAAATACTCTAGTTTTCTATGATAGCTTTGAAGGAATCTGGCAAAAATGGCGCGTCCCAAAAATGGGACGTTGGCTCGTGTTGGGTTAAAGAAAAACACAGCACCTGGACCTGATGGATTAACAACAGATGATATTCTAAAGATCTATCCAACAATAAAAAGTACTCTGCTATACCTCATAAATAAATGCATCGCATCGGGTGTATTTCCTGATCTGTGTAAAATATCAAAAATCATTCCTATCCATAAAAAAGGAGCAAAATCAGACCCCACAAATTATAGGCCAATAGCTATTACTTCCATATTTTCAAAAATATTAGAAAAGATCATAAAAATTCGGTTAATTGGATTCCTTGATATATCTAAAGAGCAGTATGGCTTCCAAAAGAATAGCTCCACATTAGGCGCAACTGTAGACCTAATTGAGTTTATTACCAATAAGCTAAATAAAAAAGAATCTGTACTTGCAATCTTCATTGACCTACATAAAGCATTCGACACTATTCATATCAAAATATTGATAAGTAAACTGAAAAAAATGGGAATTCAAGGTAAAGCTCTGAAACTAATTAGCACTTTTTCAACTGGTAGACGGCAATATGTCCAATTGAAAGAAGTAAAAAGTAGACATAGAACAACAAAAACTGGAGTTCCACAGGGGACGGTGCTAGGTCCGCTATTATATTTATTATACATTGAAAGCATCGCCAAATTAAAACTAAGTGGATTATACTGGATGTTCGCGGACGACACCGTTCTAGTTTACAGCGCTACAGATGAAAATTTATTACAAAAAAAAAATTAAAAAGGATATGGAAAAGTTTCTATCCTGGCTTTCCGACAACAAACTAATAATTAATGGAAACAAAACAGTTTATATGATCTTCACTCGTAAGCGAAAAAACCTGAAATCAATAAAAATTGTCTGGGCAAATGGATCTCAAAATAACTTAAACCGTATCCAGCGACTACAGAACAAAGCCCTGAAAGCAATATATAACCTCCCTTATTACACAAGCACAACACAACTATATAAAAAACTTTCTTTTGGGACGATTAGACAGATAAAACAACTCGAACTTTGCAAACTATTACATAAAATCAAACACAATATGTTGAAAACGAAAATATCACTCCAGACTAAATATAATCTCCATGGAAGAAGCTTAAGGAATGCAACCGGTTATGTAAGCGTTAGACCCACTTGTGAAAAGTCAAAACATGCTCCAGTCTATGCCAGTATAGTAGAATACAACAAATTACCAGATTATATTTCTTCAGAAAAAAACTATAAGAAATTTGTTAGAATGTTGAAACTTTATATGAGTTTGTAATTAAATATTTTATATTGTTACAATATATTTAATAATATCACATCATGTTAAATAATATTAATACTCAAAAATAGCTATTTTAAGTCAGATTATCTTTATCTGTTTGTAGCTTATTCTGAATAAATAAATAAATAAATAATGAGGGACATAAAAAAAAATAAGCTTATGAATTAAAAAATTGAAAACTGTTATTCAATCAAATCTTCCCAAAAGTAATCACCAAAAAAAGATCCACATTCAAAGTATTGATTATATTGAAAACATTAGTGATAAAATTCGCAACAGATTAGCCATGGATGAAGTAAAAAAACAAGTACGAATAGAAAAAAAAGAGGTTCATTCGTAGTAATCATATCGATTGTAGTGATTCCGAAACTTTTTATACAGAAGAAACTGGATGAAACATTGATACCAGAGTTAGTGAACATAAAATTTCTATTTGAGGCCTCGGTAGCCCAGCAGTAGGGTGTATCGCTTGTAAACCGAGGATTGTGGGATCGAGTCCCACCTTGTTCTTGGGTGTTGTGTATGTCCAAAGAAATTCAGAGGTTCTAAATATGATTAACTGTTGGGCAATGACTCAGTTTCAAGCCTATAGGCCGTTCGGAACCGGCGTTAAACTGTAGGTCCCTTGAGTTTAAAAAAAAATTCTATTGAATACCAACCAATTATCTCATATATAAACTTGAGCACTACGGAGTCAGGGGAAAGATGCTACAAATTATCCACAGTTTTTTTGTCTGGTCGAACTTTTCGGGTTCGAGTGGGAGGAGCACTTTCGGGGGAGTATGAGGTATGCAGCGGTGTGCCCCAGGGATCTGTGTTGGGGCCCTTGTTGTTTATAGTGTACCTTAGTGACCTCTATCATGAGCTTAACACCGGCTACTCCTCATACGCAGATGATACTAACATCTACTGTAATCCATTGCTGCAACACATACAGCTACAAAATGATCTAACAGCTATCAAAAGGTGGACCCAGGACTGGAAAATGCCCTTGAATGATGCTAAATGTGTTGTTCTCCACATCGGCAAAACAAATCCTAAAATAACATACCACCTTGATCAAGCTCAAATCACTGTTGTGAATAGTCAAAAATCACTGTTGTGAATAGAAAAAGGAGGAAAGCACTGCAACAAAGCACATTAAAATAAGAGAAAAAAACAACTGGATAACGATCGACTTTCTCAAACTAATGAAAAAGAGAGATCAGCTATATGAAAGATCAAAGCGAATAAAAAATGATATTACAATATCAGAATTCAAAAGGTTGAAAAACGAAGTCAATAATTTGCGGAAAAAATTGAAAAAAAGGTATGCATCAAAAAAATTTGAACAAGCAAAAGGAAATAATAAAAAGATCTGGAATGTACTGAATGAATTGACAAAAAAAAAGAGAGATCAGCTATATGAAAGATCAAAGCGAATAAAAAATGATATTACAATATCAGAATTCAAAAGGTTGAAAAACGAAGTCAATAATTTGCGGAAAAAATTGAAAAAAAGGTATGCATCAAAAAAATTTGAACAAGCAAAAGGAAATAATAAAAAGATCTGGAATGTACTGAATGAATTGACAAACCGACCAACAAATACAGAGAGCAGCTCAAACATTAAAATAATACTAAATGGAATTAGTACAAATAATGATAAAGATATAGCAAATGCATTCAATATACACTTCTCCAAAGTTGGGCTGCAAATCGCAAATCAAATAAGGAAACCAGATAATGTTCAGTTTGAAGAAGAAGAGATTGAAAATAGTATTTATCTGAAACCAACCAACCTTTGTGAACTGGAAGCAACAGTCAATGAACTAAGGAAGAATTGCTGCCCTGGACCTGGACAACATTACAAAGGAAGATATTGTGAAGCTCTTTGATATAATTGGAAATAAAATTGTTGACCTCATAAATTATATAATAGAAAAGGGCAATTTTCCACATGAACTCAAAATTGCAAAAATCATTCCAATATTCAACAAAGGGAACAAAGAAGACTTGAACAATTATAGACCAATTTCAATACTGAACACCTTCTCAAAAATTGTTGAAAAAATTATTAAAAATAGGGTTATATCATTCATTGAAACACATTTTAAATTTGATCGATATCAATATGGATTTCAAAAAAATTCTAGTACACTGGGGGCAGCAGTGGATTTTCTGGAGTATGTATATAAAGAGGTTGATAAAGGAAACTTTGTAGCAGTGGTGTATATAGATTTACAAAAGGCATTTGATACAGTAGGCATAGAAGAGATGCTATCAAAATTATACAAGATGGGTTTTAGGGGCATATGCTACGATTTGCTTAAAACATATTCATTAAATAGACGACATTATACTACCTATAATAAATGTGAAAGTGATATGGCACAAGTGAAAATAGGAGTACCACAATGATCAGTGTTGGGACCTCTTCTGTACTTGCTGTATGTACATGGTCTTAAACTTTCAGAATTAAAATCTAGATACTTCATGTTTGCGGATGATACCACACTAGTGCTGTCGTCGCCATGTCTAAGAGAGCTTGAACATAAATTAAATGAAGACCTGAAAGTATATAACCAATGGCTGTGTTATAATAAGCTAAAAGTAAATATAGATAAGACTGTATATATGCTCATTAGTCAAAAAAACAAAAGGAGAGAGGATGTCAATGTGTTTTTGAATGAAATTAAATTAAAAGAAGTAGGAGTTTATAAATACTTGGGACTGACTATTACAAAGAACCTTTCATGGGAAAAACACATTGAAAGTCTTAGTAAAAAAATATCACCTATGATTGGGGCCATTAGACGATGTAGTGATCAATTGAATACAAACACCCAAAAGTTAATATATTATGCTTTTATTGAACCACACTTCAGATATATGATTCCATGTTGGGGGAATACAGCAAAAAGTTTAATTGAAAAGATTCAAAGAACCCAAAATAAGGCCATAAAAAGTATACATCGTCTAGATTGGCATACTCCGACTCTTCAGTTATACCAGACTACAGAGTACCTAAATATTGTTGATATTAAAACTGTGGAACAAGTTAAACTTATTTATTCTATAAAAAATCGAAGCATAAAAAGTCAAGCAGGACTAATACAGCAGTCAGAATTTCACGCATATCAAACACGCAGAAGAGAGGAATTTAGGAATGAATATGCCAGAACACACAAAGGACAAAATGCTCCCATATATCAAGGATGTATAAAATATAATACCATCCCTCTAATGATAAAAGAAGAAAAGACAACTAAAAAAATGTGCCATAACCTAAGGAAGTACTTGAACTCTCTTCATGTGCAAAATATCTAATATTTCTGATGTGTTTGTAAGAATTTATTTTTGTTTTTGGATTTTTTGTTGATGAGGGGATTTTGTAATTTGTTTTAAAGGCTCCTGTACCAGTTTTGAATTTAAGACTGTTTTGGAGTCTGTGATAAATAAATAAATTATTATTATTATATTATTATTATTATCTAGGAGTAACAATTACTGAAGACCTTAAAAGGGAACTGCATATATCACAAATTACGAAGAAAGCAAATATATTAATATATCTCATTCAAAAAGCATTTAGGGATCATTCAAGGGATATGTTGTTGAAGCTGTATAAGTCTTATGTTAGACCAAAACTGGAATATGCCCATAGTGTATGGAGCCCATACTATGTTAAGGATATCGAACTGCTGGAGAGGGTGCAAAGAAAGTTTACAAGGCTTCCATTGGATTTGCATGATATGGCTTATGAGAACCGCTTAAAAGCCCTAAGCCTTACAACACTGCGAGATCGCAGGATAAGAGGAGATCTAATTGAAACCTACAAGATTCTTAACCATCACTACAGCTGTAATTTAAACATTTTTCTTAGAAATCGATCAACCATCCTAAGAGGACACAATAAGAAGCTGGGAAAAGAGAAGTGCAATAAATTGCTAAGGAAAAACTTTCTGTCAAACCGTGTAGTTTACTATTGGAACAGTTTATCAGATGAAACCGTGAATTCTACTAGCAAAAACCAATTTAAGAACAGACTGGACATGGAAATGAGAGTCTAGGCAGATACATTTGTACACTACCCTGTATGATAATTTTGTAGTACCTACTGTGATAAGAACATGCCAAATGGTAACAAATCTGTGATAAAACTAAAAAATGTGATACTTGTTATAAAAGATTCATTAGTCTCATCGGGCCCTTCAATGGGGGTTCCCGCTCACTATTGAAATGAATAATAATAAAAATATAACAAGAATTGTACAGGTATAAGAAACAATCCCCCCACAGATTTAGATCCCACAAGAATTTTACATACAGGTACAATGGATGAAAAATTAGACCTTCTTAAATTGTTAATGACTGTTTGACTACACAAATTGAAAATTGTAATCAGTCTTAGAAATACCTTTTTATAATACGTTCAACACTGGAAACGGATATTTCAATAAATTTTAAATTTCAATATACTGTGAAACTATTGCTAAGAGTTAGCTTCAAGATTCATAAAATATTATTCATTTATTCCTTCAATAGGTCTCTACAAAACAAACAAATTAAATGTTCATTATTTCAAAGTATTAGTCTGACACATCAATTAAACATCATTCTAACTAACAGATCTATTCTCTCTTAATTCGATTTAAATATCAACATTACCCGTTACAGGATCCAATACCGTCCTTAACAACGCGCCGTTTTGCAATCCAATATTCAAGTACAGACTGCTGGTGGTGCTTGCGGCCGCCGCGTTGTCCGGATCCCGCTCCGTGCATCCCATCTGCACAATGCACAGCGATTCTGCGCAGACGGGCAAGGCCTCCATTGATCTCGGTGCGAGACCGTCGTTGGGATCGAGGGAAATTATGCGCACTGTGCTGTCTGACAAACCAACCGCCAAGAAGCGAGACCGCTGCTCTCCCTGAGGCACCGAACCTAGCGCCATGCACAGCACGTCGGAATGCATGCGCTTCCTGCGAACAGATAGCAGATTTGATAGATATAGTAAATATTGACCCATCAAAAATAGGAAAATCATAAAATTTACTCAATCACTTTTTGCAAAAAAATGTACTTCTTGGCTGAAATCAGGGCCCCTAGGCAACAACCCTGTTCAGGCTCCAGGTCTTTCAAGTTGATGAAGGGATGTAAGTAACTTCCAGATGATCGACTCCAGGTATTCTGTTACTTCAAAGTCTTATGTGATATTGCAACAACATGGTTACATTGACTTGATGCTGCAGCGTCACCTTACCTGACTCGTTAGCTTTATTGAAATGGTCTTAATGAATAGGTTATAGATAAGAGATGAATGATGATCCAGTTTGTATGATGGGTTAGGAAAGAGAAATGAGACGGGACGCGGTTATTTTAAATTTGATCTTGTTAAACGCAATAAAATTCAATAAACGGAAGAAAACAGTTTTGCGAAGTACAAATTGGGAAAAGTCAGCTTCCAAGATATTTATTGGTTTTGTACAGTACAGTAAGTTTGAATATTAACTTTTTTATCTTGTTCAGTATCCTTCCTGAAAACGTACTAAACATGTTCAAGCGAAACTGTGATATTCATGGCCACGATACAAGAAATAGAATGAACTTTCAACTGTCAGAGACAGGCGTGAAAAGACAAAACTCTTTATGTCATAAAGGTCTTCAAATGTTTAACGAGTTACCAATCAGTGTGAAGAATCAATCATCCCTAAACAAGTTTAAATCATCACTGAAAGAATATTTATTATTAAATCAAAGACCTTACTAGTATTAATTGAAATAAAACAGACTCTTAAATTTAATCTAGTATATTTTGGTTAAATTTTATCATAGTTTTTAAATATTTTATTTTTATGCTTTATTTGTGTCAGAAATGTGTGAATTTATGTAGCTTTATAAGCTAAATAAAAACCTTTGAATTGAATTGAATTATCGACAAAGAATTCAAACGGTTCTGAGACATTGTTGAACGAAGACAATTTATTAGTTCTACTACTCGATACTAGATGGTTCTGTATGTATGAAGTATTTCATCAATTGACAACATGCGTCGAAAGAAAGAAATAATATTGTTGATGAATTTCATACAAATTTTCAAATAAAATTTTCATTCAAAGATTTTTTTTTTCTTGGTGCGTGCACGGGCCCCTCTTCGATGCGGGGCCCCTAGGCAGTTGCCTACTCTGCCTAATGGTTGATACGGCCCTGGCTGAAATAGACAATATTATATTCCTTCCCAAACGTTGCTTGGAAAGAACAAAAAATTATTTTAATTATATCGCCATTAAATTATATAATAAGCTACCTTTCAACTACAAGAATCTGAACAATGCAAACTTCAAGAGAACGCTAAAGTAAATTTTATTGGAAAGCTGTTTCTATAGCATTTAGGAATTTATGTCAAATGACTTTTGAGCGCCTGTTACATGTGATTTGCATGTTACATGTGATTTCTATGTGTATTTAAATATGCTTGTGATTTTTATTTTGATGTGTATTTAATTATGCTTGTTTGTGATGTTTATGAAATTTTACACTATATTATTGGGATTGAGTTGAGATTTGATTATGTTCACTTGCTATGTAATTATTGATAGTGAATAAATTTCTATTCTATTAATAATAATAATAATAAAGGTTTTTATTCCGTAAGAATGTCATTACATTATGGAATAAGTCAATACACATATGTATATACCTAATATACAATACAACATCTCAGTACATATGCTTAATATAGAATACTACATCTCAGTACAGAAAAAACTCCTCGAGACTGTAAAAACTTTTATCGACTAAATATTCTTTCAGTCTTTTTTTGAAAATATTTAGATTTTCTGAACGCTTGATATTTTCATCCAACATGTTGAACACTCTGATTCCAAGGGAGGAAGGAGACATTAAACCTATTCTATATCTAAAATTAGGCAACCTCAAATTAAGATTGTTGCGAGTAGGATAAGCATGAAAGTCAGCACCCCGAAGAAACCCTCCCCGGTTTCGATATATCAAGGAGGCAAGTTCAAGAATCAAAATCGATGGTAATGACAATATTTTCAATTCTCTAAAATACCGCCTGCAGGAAGTCGTCTGAGGGACACCAACAATACACCTAACCACCCGTTTTTGACTAATAAAAACATCCCTAGCAGCGGAGGATGCTCCCCAAAAGCCTATCCCATAACTCAATCTTGAAGAGACTTGCGCATGGTAAAGTTGTAAAATCTGTTCAATAGAAAGAACATGTTTCAGATTTCTCAGTAAGTAGCACAAAGAATCAATTCTTGTGCACACACTTTGACAGTGAGTCTTCCAATTCAAGTTTTCATCAAGTATAACTCCCAAGAATTTAACACTAGCAACTCTGTGTAATAGAGTGCCATTGAGGGTTACATTGATATTGAGATTGCTATTGTTATTATAGTTATGAAAAATTAGTCTTTGCGGCGTTAACATGTAGTGAATTCATAGAGAACCAATCAAATAATTTATCCAAATTATACTGTATTCGCGTCTCCAAAACTGACGAATTCTTATCTGATATAACCGCAGTGGCATCATCAGCATACAAAAACATACAGCAATCCACACTAGATCCTATATCATTTAAGTAGAGTAGAAACAAAATTGGGCCCAAAATTGAGCCCTGAGGAACTCCAACACTATTCCGAAGAACTTTCGAATTAATGTTTTTGAATATTCCACGTTGCAAGCTCTGCACCGATATAAATTGTTCTCTGTCATTCAGAAAACTTCTCAACCAGCTCAAAGATCTACCTCGAATACCATACCCTTCCAGCTTCATCAAGAGCAAGTCATGAATCACACAATCAAAAGCCTTACTGAGGTCACAAAATATCCCAGCGGGACACTCTCCGGACTCTATGTGGTCCACAACCCTCCCAACAAACGCGAACAAGGCATCGGCGGTGCTGTGCTTAGGTCAGAATCCAAACTGATTCCCGATTAAAATCTTGTGAACTCTCAGAAAAGACCACAGTCTATCAAGAAAACAATACTCGTAAATCTTAAAAAATATCGAAGACAGAGCTATTGGTCGATAGTTGTCCATTGATTCATTATCTCCCCTTTTGTGTAAAGGAATTACCTTACTTAATTTTAACTTGCTTGGAAAAACACCCTCACTGAAAGACAAGTTAATCAAAAAGGTCAAAGGTTTGGAGAGTTCCCTCAAGCACTTTTTTATTATGAAATTTGGTATATCGTCAAAACCACTAGATTTTTTTGATTTTAATTTATGGCCAATGAGATAAATAAACTCCTCCTCAGTATATGGAAACAAAAACATCGTGCTGTTGTTACTACTAATTTTATTAGTATTCTCAACTGTAGGAATCTGTTGCATTATTTGGTGTGCAGAATTTACAAAGAAATCATTGAACTTGTTTACAACTGCATATGGATTATCGAGGATTCGGTCACCGTATTTTATTTGGATTTGGTGATAAACAGATTTAGGTTTTTTATTACAAAATGAGTTTATTATATTCCAAGCACACTTTACTTGGTTGTTTGATGATGCTATTTTATTTTGGTAGAATGACCGTTTAGTACGCTGCACAAGAAGGCAGTGTTCTCGCTTACATCTATGATAATATTCTTTCAACTCCGGCACACTTTTAGTTATTTCATACAAATTTTTCAAATTTTTACTAGATGTACTAATATTATCATCAACCCAACTTTTGCCTTTCCTCACAAAGTATTTTTTTAATGGAATAGTATTACCAACTAAACAACAAGAATAGCATAACATTCACACCTTTAGAATGTATTGGACTATTCACTATAGCGAAGTTATATGTTTAATAGTACAAATATTTCAATATAGTCTTTTCAGATCGAACTCAAATTATTTACCTTTCCTTGTACTCGTGCAGTTGCCCCGTTGGATCCATCTCGAAATATGCTAATTCTCCACCAGATAGCGCTATGACTACCTGTCGCTGATTGACAGCACATTTCACAATTGTCTTTTTCCCAGGAGCTTTCCATTCATTAACACGTTTATCTGCACATATATGTCTTATTCCATCAGGATACACCTGTAACAGAGATTATCACATTTCAGAAAATATATTAGTAGAATCACTAGCCAAGTGCTAAATAAAGATTATTATTTATTTATCTTTATTCACGGGGCAAGCCCCATACATTAAAAATTACAATGTGTTTATGGCTAGAAGCCTACAAAAATATAAACTTGATTACATAAAAAAAAATATTAAGTTATTCAATTCATTCGAATTTTAACAATGATTTTGATAAATTTTTTTTTTTGTACAACGAAAGTGTGTTTGGATCAAACCAGTCTACGATTTTATTACATAACATAAATATTCTATCAATAATTCTCTCTTTATGTCCCCGACGACAATTGCTAGGTTGAAAATCATAAACATTATGACGAAGGTTGCGGGGGTACATAAAAATTAAATTGACTCAATATTTCAGGTACATCCATTAAATTGACCAAAATTTTATACCCAAAGATCACATCAGCTCTATCCATAGCCGATTCAAAATTTGAGATTTGACATCTCTGATAAAGGGGAACTAAATTGTGATCTGTAAATGGAATTCTCATTCCAGTTCTATACCCTGCATATCTAATAAATACTCTATTGAGAGATTCCAACTTTTTTATCTCTCCCTTATCTTTGGGTCTCCAAATAGGAGAAGCATACATAACTGTTGAATACACAAAGGAGAAATAAAGTTTTCTAAATGTTTCAATGTTGTTAAACTTATTCGTAAACCTCTTAAGAAAATAGATTTTCTTCTGACCTTTTAGAAAAGTAAATTCGTAGTGCTGCTTAAAAGATAATTTGTCATCAAAAATTACACCTAAATCTTTCGTAAAATTCACTTGATTTATAAGTTCATTACCAAGAAATATTATTATTATTATTATCATTAATCATCAGCGAATAATCATGTTCGTCTGCTATTAAAGTACGAATACATATGGATAGAAGTTCTCATAAAACATAATCTTTGATATTTAAGCTATTTCACATAATTTCTGAAACATTAGCAATAATTGCTTGTTATCGCTGTCTGATCCAGCAAACTTTGCTACATGTTTCGGTTTACACCATACCTGGTAAATTTCAACAACGTTTTAAAGGCCTTGTGGTATAGCTCAAACTACAACTACACCTTCATAAATTGATGTTAATGCTGAATGTTGATAAAAAAAAGTTAAATCACATTTTTAATTTAGGGTCAATTTTTGATGTTATAACCTTGAACTACCTAAGTACAGTATTGAATAAGAACCAACAAGCTTAACAAAAACGAATTATACATTCTTCTACATTATAGACAAATGAACAGATGCAAGTAGTATTTTTCATTTATTCTATATTATTGATGTATCTACATTTTTCATCTTTGTAATTAAGTTCATTTAAATTCGCAAGTGGAGTTTTGTTTTATTGTTCTCTTCAGAAAATTAGGTATAAAATTCAATTATTTTATTATATCATAATATAATCATGCAGTTGATAATGTATGTAATATATTTTGACTTTTCATCTTTGTAACTGCGTTAATTTTTATTCGTAAGTGGAGTTTTGTTTGATTGAAAATAATTCATGATAATATATTTATTTTACGAAAATTTGGTATGAAATTCGCTTTTTTTTTTTAAAGAGTTTAATTGTCCCATATTCCAGTTAATTGCGTATATAATTCATTATTAAAGTATCTTAAACAAAGAAATTAAAAGACGAGAAGCGTTAGAGACACATAATATATATTATGAAATAAATAGCATGCACAATTAACAACATGAAAAATATGATGAAGATCTAACGATAAAATAACAAAACGTCCAATGTAAGCATACTCACTTGCACCAGGGCGTCGTCACTCAAAGCAGAACAAGACAAAGTAGGCGTCGTTCCTAAGAAACCGCTGTCCGTCACTTCCTCCACGGTTTCACCGATGCTCAAAACCAGCGTGGCGTTGCCGAAAGACACGATGATGTAGGCGTCAAACTCGTCGTCGCTCCTCTTCTTCACCGTCCATACGGCGTTTGGGTTTCCAGGAAGCTCGGACACCGCCATCTCGGACACTTCTAGACCGTGCCTAAGGACTCGGAGGGAAGATCTAGGTCCCCTCCCGCACATCATATACAGCTGAGGCGTGTCCTCGCCTGCAAGATCCGCAACGCGGCTCGACAGGATGGGCGAGAGCGACTCCATCTCGTCGACAAGCACCAGGTTTCTGAGTGCTCTTGGAGCGAAGAAGAAAGTATCACCTGCAGTCAAACGATAATAATGAACAATTTTTTATATCTATGAGTGCTTGATGTTCTTATTTCGCAACATTGGCTACTTCCAAGCAGAAAGACATCACAGTTATCCAACAAGATCGAATGACATCATATATCCGAGTCATAGACTGTCACTTACCGAGAGGGGAACATATTATAGATGCATCAGATTCTTCAACAAGATACCAAGTAGGCTACAACATCTAAGAACACAAAATTGCTTCAAGAAGGAAGTTAAAAAATATTTGATTGTTTTGGAACCCTATAGTTTACATGAATTCCTAAACATAAATTAATTTCAATTTTGTTTGACACTATTTCTTTTTAGTTGCATTTCCTGTATAGTTTGACACCTTTTGGGATTGTAACTCATTTTGAAATAAAGAACATTATTATTATTATTATTATTATTATTATTATTATAAAAACTTAAGTCGAAGCATACTTGTGGTTATGATAACATCCCAAGCTTTTTTGTAAAAGATTGCGCTTATGTGTTTGCAAAACCCCTCCAAACAATATATAACAGAGCATTAAGCACATGTACATTTCCCAATGTTTGGAAAACATCAAAAATATGCTCAATATTTAAATCAGGAGCTATCAATCAAATAAGAAACTATCGTCCCATAACATTATTATCCAACTTTGCGAAGGCTTTTGAAATTTCAATATATAATAGAATATTTCCCAATGTAAAAAGCAAAATATCCCTTGAGCAGCACGGCTTCATATCCAAGAGATCAACTATCACCAATCTGATGTGCTTCACACAAACTATCAGTAATGCTATTGATAATCAATCTCAAGTCGATACTATATATACAGATTTTTCGAAGGCCTTCGACAAGTTGGACCATAAAATACTAATATCTAAATTGAATAATCTTGGCTTTGATAACAAACTGCTAACCTTCTTTCAATCATACCTCAGTAATCGGTCACAATATGTTGAGTACCGTGGTCATAGATCGGAATGTTTCATTTCTACCAGCGGGGCACCTCAGGGGAGCAATTTGGCCCCACTTCTGTTTTCATTATTTGTGAATGATATAGGTGAAAGTATAGCAAGTGGCATTCTTTTGTTTGCGGATGATTTGAAAATATTTAGGGTCATTGAGTCTCAGAGTGACTGTGAGTTGCTCCAAAGTGATATTGACCGTCTAGCATTTTGGTTGTGAAACAAATAAATTACCCTTAAATATTCAAAAATGTCACTATTCTACCTATACTCTAAAAATCAAACCAGTGGAATACATTTACTCAATAAATCAAATTTTTTTGGATCGGTGTGATGTAACAAAAGATCTTGGTATTCCTTTTGACTCCAAATTGAGTTTCTCAACGCACATTATTAAAACTGCATCGGCAGCAAAGGGAATGCTTGGGTTGATTTTTAGAAACTGCAAGGACTTAAAAAAACGTAGATAGTCTTATTGCTCCCTTCAACTCATATGTGAGAACACGCTTAGAATATGACTCGCTGATTTGGTCGCCTATTTACCTTAAGCACATTCATCTGCTCGAATCAATTCAACAAAGATTCTTGAAATATATTGCGTTTAGAATTGATGGAATTTATCCCGAACAAGGTTTAAATAATAATTTATTATTAAAAAGATTTTCCCTGTTATCTTTGGAGGACCGTAGAATTTACCACTCTTGCATATTTGTCTATAAGCTCACAAACTATTTGACTGATTGTCCAGAGTTATTGTCTCAGCTTAGCTTTAATATACCTCGTTTGAACAGTAGAGGTTCACTTTGTTTCTATTTACCTACTCCAAGAACGAATATACTATCGAAATCTCCAATTTATTCGATGTGCAAAAAGTTCAATCAGATATGCGAAAAAATTGATCTATTTTCAACATCCATTGGAGTATTTAAAAAAGAGATAAAAAATATTATCATAACTCTCAGAGATTAATGAAGCTTATGTGAAATAAAGGTACTCCTCTCTGTTCGTACATGTATTTCATTCTTGAATATGTTATTGCGTTTTTTTACATTTGTTGTTTTTTTTCTATGATTATTGAATGACTCGTTAAAATATTAAAACATTGTTATTGGTTTTTTAGTTCTTAGATTTTAGTTCTTGTTCACAGTTGCATATATACATTATGAAACGCTGTCCTGTAAGTGGGTCTTGTACCTGTTTGGGCAATAAATGTTTTTTTTTTTTTTTTTTTATTATTATTATTATTATTCGTCCACTTGTATGAAAAAAAAAAGACGAGAGGTGTCATGGTAAACCCGATTGGAGAGAAGTTTCGCTATAATATAACGATTTGAATAGCACGCACAATGAAATTAGTTAACAAATTTAGAGCATAAATAAATGAAGGAATGGTAATAAAATTATGATTAATATATTTTTTTTAATTCATGAAAATAAACATTTTATTACTATAAGGTTCAGAAAATCGAGCCCTATCTATATTCCACAACCCATGAATTCGTGTGTTACACTTTACAAGAAAACTATCACACCTTAAGTTTGAGCTTTAATATAGTAACTTAAATTCATGTCTAGATGTGTCACCTATCTTTGAAATATATTTTTCCGTCGACCTCTAAATAAAAGCTTACTTTAACGTACACGAAATTGATCATTAATGACCCATTTTAATGTGCAATTTCTCCTATTTTAATGTATGATTGTCATGGTCAACCAAACACAGAAGTATTCAGCACGGAATAGTTGAATTATTCTGTGTCTGTACTGTTATTCCACAGAGAAAAGGAATTCATAATTCAAATCGAAAAATTTAACTCTATACAAAATAAAGTAGAAACTGCGGAAAAAATTTTATGCAATAATCGTTCGAAAGTAAATAACACTTCAGCTTCCACCAGTTCCACATATTCCTTATCGGATATTGTAGGTAATGTTAACTATTCAGAATGTCACATGTCTAATATTCCATCTATGAATTTCTCAAATTGTTCCATCGGGAGCATAAATATATATATATCGAAATGAACATAGAAATTTATATTGTGTCAAGTGTATTTGTCATGCAAAATAAAAATTTATTTCAATCAAGAATTTATACTCAATTCATGATGAGGTCGACGGAAAAATCTTGTAATAAGCTCCTTTATTAATGTAGCGATTAATGGTCTCGAACTATTAACGCGCTCGCTCCGCTCACGCGTTAAAATATCTCAACCATTAATCGCTGTCATTAATAAACTAGTTTATTAAATAACTATTAATGAACAATCATATAAAAAAAAATATAACAATCCATATCAACTAAAACGTTGTTAAACGCCATCTGTTGTAATTTATAGAATTAATCAGGGATGTGCCACTGATGATAGCAATTGAGTGAGATGATTCAAGTTTAATATACATTCTTGGTTTTTGTGAGTACTTAAATATAACGAAGTGTCTAAAATAAACCTTCAAAAATGTTTGAAACAATCAGAACCAATGATTTAATGATAAAACTATTATAAAGTTGAGATACTCTACTAATAAATGTTTAGACTTTCTTACCTTCTTCCAAAGGCATTGCTGAACTGAACTCCAGTTCATCGTCATCATCTCCAAGATGCGCAATCTGGTATAAATAGTGATTTCCAAATTCAGAAGCAACAAACAGGAAACCAGTTTTAAGTACGCACATTGCTGTTGCGACAGGAACTGTATCAAAATATTTCAATTTGATTTCAGTTACCATATCATCTTCTGTTTCTAGAGTGATCTTGAATATATCCCCTTGCTCTGTTTGAGCAAGGAAGAAGAACATTGATTTCGTTTTATGAGTCGCTGAACACACAAAAATCATACCTGCGAAATAAGAAGGGTTTCTATTTAAGAAAAATGATTTTTTTTTTTTTTTTTTATCTTTTTTCACGGGGCAAGCCCCATACATTAAAAATTACAAAGTGTTTATGGCTAGAAGCCTACAAAAATATAAACTTTATTACATAAAAAAAAAAAAAAATATTAAGTTATTCAATTCATTCAAATTTTAACAATGATTTTGATAAATTTTTTATTTTGTATAACGAAAGTGTGTTTGGATCAAACCAGTCTACGATTTTATTACATAACATAAATATTCTATCAATAATTCTCTCTTTATCTCCCCGACGACAATTGTTAGTTTGAAAATCATAAATATTATGACGAAGGTTGCGGGGGGGTACATAAAAATTAAATTGACTCAATATTTCAGGTACATCAATTAAATTGACCAAAATTTTATACCCAAAGATGATTGATATTTAGAGATATTATTCATTAATTAGAGGTCATTCATTCAATATAAGGGCAAATCATATATAAATCTAGATCATGTTAATATATGCAAAACATACATGACATACTAAACCGAAGACAATTAGTGATAGGTTTGGACTGACTTCATTTAACAAAATAAAATTTAAATGGTTTGCATTAGTTTGTTAGCACTCTATTTTAATCAATGACTGAATAAACATTATTATTATTATTATCAACAATCATGTTTGATTAGGTAAAAATATGTCACAAAAGTTTTTAAAATTATTTCTGATTTAATTTTTAAATATATTCAATGTAAACTTTATGAAATATGAAAACTACCCAAATATAATGTTACTCATTATATTTATAACCTGAGCTGATTTATTATACTCTATATTGTTCTCACAGTATTTTACTTACCTCTTTCAGGATCGTCAAGATCATTTCGTCTCCTTGGAATTGGACAACGAATATCATGCTGATCTCCCAAGTTCTTATAAGTTAAGTAATTTTCAGAGCAAATGAGGACTCCAGAGGGTCCATCATAACCACCAGGAACAGTAACAAGAAAGTTTGCATGTTCTTCAAGAGGTTCAGAATACTTTCTGACAACATGATTAGTTCCCAAATGTAGCTCATAAAAAGTTAATGTCTGTTGTGTTTTCTGGGCTGCTTCACCTGTAGGATCTGTATCTGCATCTTCATAATCTATTTCTAAACATGCGAATGTAGGATTATCATACCCTACATCAACTCCAACCATGTGATATACTAATGTATTACTTTTATGTGCTTCTAATGGTGAAGAAATTGTTAATCTGGCTTGAGCATCTCTATTTAGAATGTAAGCTAATTTTTGTTTTTCAACTGCTCCAATCATAACAGCTCGGCCTCTTGGATCTGTGGCTAAATACTGCCCAGGAACAATCCGTCTTACACCTGATTTTCCAAATGTTTCTTGATGTACTTTTTCAAATATATTTTTTTGAGGCATATATTCTAGAATCACTACCCTTCCTGAGTCTGAACCCACAACAACATAATCTTTAGTGCCCCCAGTTAACCTAAATGGCATCAATGATCTTGTAATACCAAAAACTTCAGTTGATAACACAGTATGCACTTTGCCAGTGTTTGGATCAGGTCTCAATACTTCCAAGCATTTACCTCGTGATATAACAATTTCTTGAACTTTCGTTCCAGAAAAATTTCCATGTATTGCATGGGTGATGGCAGTAGCCTTTTGCAATGTTAAATTATACAAATGCATCTTTAGAAGCGGAGCGCCTCAGCCAAGTTTGTACTTCAAATGTGAACACGATACTAATCTACAAATGCTAATATATGTTTCCACTCTGTAAGGAATTATTAATTGTAAATTAAATTCTACCGGTTAAATTAAAACTAAAGCAACCTTTGAAAACAGGCATCTTTAAACATTTTAATAAAAACTTGAGGTTATCTAAATCGTAAACCATTGAATATAAACATTTATCTATGCCGTAAACTGTGAGAAGAAAAATTGTAATTCTATGTTAATTTTCATATAATTTAAAAGGAAAAATTTTAATTTTATTAATATTTCTCAAAATAGAAATTGTATATAATTGATGGCAAACTGTTTAGAATTAATGATAACTGTGGTACATAAATCGAAGAGGATGGGTTAGATTATCTTTGTAATCTACTCAGTCAAGAAGTACAGGCAGCCCAATGAAAATATTAGTGAATTCTGTGTTCTATCTCTATCTTAACCTCAAATATTTGCTTCATTTGCTTGAGCTTGTTTATTTTTGAAGAAATAAAATGATAACGTACGAGTTGTGTGTTCTTTTTCGAATGATGCCAAAGGTATTGTATTATGTATTTTAAAATAAAATATGGCATAATTCGAATTGTTTTAGACTGAGTTGGTATCGTCTATAAAACGAACAGCAAATTTAATTTACGAGAAAGGTGGTATTCTCAGAAAGCTGGATAATTTAGGTACTAGAAATACTCCTCACAAAATGAGTGCTCATGGATTGGTCCACCATAAAGCAAGGTAATTTTATTCTATTTTTATATACGATAGATACTGACAATTTGGTTTTCAGCTACTTCCTGTATGAAATGAATGTACCTCCTACAACATTAGTAGACCTCAGTGAAGAATTGGGACGTGATGTAGACATAATCCGAAGACGAATTTATAAAAAAAATACCTATGATGAGGTTGAGGAATGTACCCTTCATGAAGAAATGCAACCAGTTCCATATAGAAAAAATGTACAAGAACTTATAGAAAAATCAAAGAAATTAAATAAGCCCAAGTTTCAGTATGGTAATGGATTGGATTATTATCCATTCCAAAAATAAATTTATGGAAAATATTGATAGCTTTCATTTAAATTATAACTTCAGTAGTACAATTTTACAATCTACTTGAAACTATGAAATAGTAGTAGGCAGTGAATATTGTTATATCAATCAACTTTCATAAGTAAATTTGTAGATTTGTAAATAATTAAATATATTATATAATTTTTTTATGTATTACCTGAATCAAAATATTTTTCAATTTATTTCACTTGAATCCTGACTAATAACTCCAATTTTAGGAGATATAAGAAACAAATTTAATCATCTAAAAAGTCAAACACTTATTATATTGTTCATTTCGAAACTACTTCAAATACAAATCAGAATAAGCTTTGAAGAGATATATTTATCCCAATATATATACACAACATTCGGTACACAAAAATATATTGTTTTTTGTACAAATTAAAAAAACCACAATTATTCAAAGATCTCTACAAATATTCAAAGTCACAACCAAATATAATATCGTAAAAAATGTGAATCGTTTGACTAAAATACATCTTGACGAATACTTCAACAGTACAACATTCATTAATTGAAATAAAACAGAAATATAAACATAAATTATTGGTATGTATTATTATTGAATTTGACACAGATAATCAAATAGTTCAACTGATTCAAAATTGTATAATTTAATTGTGATGCATTAAAAATTAGGAACTTAAACTACCATGGACATTAAAAGTATTGTACTTTAATAACAAATTTCAAAAAATCCCATTGAAATGTAATAAAATGGTTATTCATGATAAGGTTGCATTTTGATGAAGATTAATAAATATATTATTATTGTTTGTAATTTCTTTTGAGATAATTATGCAGAGAAAAAAATATCAGTTCTTCAAATTATTGCCTCGGTATTGGCCATTTCATGTGAAATACTGAAGTTTAAACTCAAAAAAATACAAGAAATTTCATTCAAAATAAAAAATAGGATTATCATACTTTGTTAAATATGATTTTCTTTATATCTAAGAATTCATATTACATTTTGATGTATGAACGTAGGTAGTATTCCAATTAATTCCATTTCACTGAACATTCAGAATGAATTCGGAACATATGTGATTTCAAGGGAAAATAGTAGAAAAAATAAAGTACATATTAATAATTTTCAGAAAAAAAATTACAATGAACAACTGCAAGAATATCTAATAATGATAATAACGAGAGATTAAAAAGAGAATCGTTAACTATAAAAACATATATATATATATATATATATATATATATGTATATATATATATATATATATATATATATATATATATATATCTTACTATTATTGGATTCAGCTTGAGCTTTTTTCCTGGATAAATTATTGATGACATACAAAACTTATCTGATAAGCATACATTTTAAAGATAGGTATTTTTTAAATGCGAAGGTGAAAAGCTTATGCTAAATCCAGTTTCCAGATGATTTAATAATTTTCATTCAATATATAATTCGAAAGAATTTTTTCTTTGCCTTGTACCATAATATTATCTCAAAGGAATATTTTAAAATACTCTATTGTACATATAAGAGGTACGAAGGATATCAGAAAACCTTTTAGAAATTTACTTTTATTTCTAATTTATAGTCTTGAAAGTGTCTCGTTCAAATTTTATATTATGTTAGTTCAAATGCATAATAGTTGTCGCAACATTCACTATGGAATCAATTTTTTTATTCATGTACTGCTCATGAAAATGGACTTACAACTTAAAATATATTTAGATATATATTGGTGAAACAAACCATGTGCATTTTTTCTTTTCATTCAATCGTTTTTGTACTATGTGCTTATATCTTGTCAATGTCCAACTATAATAAAACATGCAAGTTTGCAACATCGCACAATTTGGTGAAAAAAAAATTAAGAAGTATCAAAAAATTAAGAATCTTCAATTTCAACATGGTACAAAAAATTACTTGCTTGACTAGAAGGAACATCAATTAAATTTTGATTGAAATGAACGATAATACAAAATTAAAAAGTTGAAAACTGTGTAAAAAATATTTGGTATTTTATATTCACTTCTCTCGTTTTTTTCATAAGAAAGATATAATAAAAACATTTATTTTCTCAAATTTTGAGCAACATAGATCGGTATCAAACTGCAAAATTAAAGTAGCCATTATTTGTGAATATTAGCGTGAGAAGCGTCGATTTCAGAAAAGAAAAAACAATTTTTTTATCGATGAAGCACCGAAAATTTTCTAATAAATAATCTGGAAACTAATACAATAATACTGTGCATTACCTGAACACATGTTTTTGTTTTTAAAATAAATAATTAAATTAATGAACGGAATTTGACGATCATTACTTAAGACTATCGTTTCCTTAGGGTATTACAATATTAATTCGTTTAAATTTTGTATTAGATTTGTAATACTGAAAAAATTGACCTATTTACCATTTATCTCTTTCAAATGTGTAGTATTCAATCTAATATTAATTAACTTTTAACTCCGAAGGATGCTCGCAACCGCACATTCAATTAGAAATAATTTAAGGAAGTTACCGCAAGTATTAAAACGTTCATTTTTCTTTCGATCTATACAACCAAGAGTCGCTTAACTCAGAAAAACTATTATTGAGAGGAAGATATTTTGTATTGTACCGGGTGTCTGATTAAGAGAGGCACGCGGCTGTATCTCACAAACTATTCGTCGTAGAGACTTACGGTAAAAAATTTTATAACCAAAGTGGCCAACAGAAAATCCTAGAAATTATTTTCAGGTTTCTAAGATGGCCGCCAGCGGGCGTAACCGCCATCTGAAACTTTTAAAGCGATTTTTTTCTTAAATACATCTAGTGAATATACCAAAAAAATATTTTCTGTTTAAAGCTGAGCTTTATTCGAGTCATTTTTATTTGACACTTTTTGACGTATCTATTGAAATGAAGTGGTGGGGGGTGATTCAATGTTTTTTTGAATAAACAGCTGTAACTCCTGAACGACTGAACGGATTTCAACAAAGTTGATCTCGTTATGAAAAGCATTTATTGCTTCATCGAAAACATTTTATCTGTCATCTGTGAAATTTTTAGTTATGCCGGTAGAGAGCGTTTTTTTTTATATAATAACAGAAAATTGCTAATTTCTCTTAAAATTTAAATGCAATAACATAACTTTTTTTCCATAAAAATCTATTGTGATGATGCCAAAATAGGCTAGTGAGAACCGTATCTCGATATCTTATTCCTAGCCTAAAACATCGAAGAAAGAAAATTTAGTTTTCATATGATTCAAAAAGACGCCATCACACCGGTATTAACTTTCATTTATCTGAATTTTTTCCAAGAATCAATGATGAAATTTAATAATTTTCAAAAAATAACATTCTTATTTAAAAAAAAAACTCGAGTGGGAGCACAATAACCAATGTAATAATATGCAAGTGCAATGTAGTCAGTATATGAAGAGCAGGCCATGGAGGAAATCATATGCCTGAAATCAACTTGTCAACAAATACTAAAATTATACATATATTGGCAGTTTAATAAGTTTTTGTGGCATACAGAAGTAAGGATTGAAATGCCTTCTACAAACAATGAAGCTGTTGATATCACTGCGGTATATTTTGAATTTCTTCAAAATGTGGCATTGTCACAAAGAATATACAGTAGGTACTCTATATTCGGCGTTTACGCCATGCGAGAGTTTTTCCGCGTTTAGTCCGAAATTTGCGTAATACTGGCAGCTTCGACCCTATAAATGTCAGATGAAAATTCTCTATTTTCTTCAAATATGCCCAACAAATTCTCACATGGCGTGAACGCCAATTTGGAAATCGAGTTCTATAAAATCTTTGTGCCATTGCCGCATTTTGAAGACATTCAAAATATACCGCAAACATATCAACATATTCATTGTTCGTAAATGCATTTCAATAGTTTTCAGTCCTTAGATGTGTGTGCCACAAAAACTCATTACACTACATTATAAGTTCATTTTTGATATTTCTTGACAAGTTAATTTTAGACATTTATTTTTCCTTCATGGCCAGCTCTTCTTATTCTGACTACCTTCTTGCACTTTCACAAATTATATTTATTGATTATTATGCCCCTAAACGATTTTATAAATTTTTTTTGAACTAAGAATACTAGTACCTATATAATAATCATTGAATGATGAAATTTTATCATTGATTCTTGGAAAAATATAGATAAATGAAAATAAATACCGGAGTGATGGCGTCTTTTTGAATCATATGATAACTAAGTTTTCTTTCTTCTATATTTTAGGCTAGGAATAAGATATCGAGATACGGTTTTCACTAGCCTATTTCGGCATCATCACAATAGATTTTTATGGAAAAAAAGTTATATTATTGCATTTAATTTTTTAGAGAAATTAGCAATTTTCAGTTATTATATAAAAAAACGCTCTCTACCGGCATAACTAAAAATTTGACAGATCACAGATAAAATGTTTTCGATGAAGCAATAAATGCTCTTCCCAACGAGGTCAACTTTGTTGAAATCCGTTCAGTCGTTCTGGAGTTACAGCTGTTTATTCAAAAAAACATTGAATCAACCCCCACCACTTCATTTCAATGGATACGTCAAAAACTGTCAAATAAAAATGACTCGAATAAAGCTCAGCTTTAAACAAAAAATATTTTTTTGGTATATTCACCAGATGAATTTCAGAAACAAAATCACTTTAAAAGTTTCAGATGGCGGTTACGCCCCCTGGCAGCCATCTTAGAAACCTGAAAATAATTTCCAGGATTTTCTGCTGGCCACTTTGCTCATAAAATTTTTTACCGTGAGTCTCTACGACGAATAGTTTGTGAGATACAGCCGCGTGCCTCTCTTAATCAGACACCCGGTACATAGGATATAATAATTCAAGAATAGGTTACAGTATAGAAGACACTGCCTTTCATTTTGTTAATAGAATGACCTGGGCTTAACGGTGACGGAAAACCTTAAGGGTGACAACGCCGTCGCGGTTTGTTGATTGCTAGTCGTCATGAAAGTGTCCGCAGTAGTAGCTCTAGCCATTTGGCAAATTTAGATTCTATCTAAAAAACGAAACAAACGTCGTTGCAATGCAAAATATTGGATTCACCCTCTGCTTCAACAAAGAAGTAGTAAAGGAGCATTCGTAATTTTCTCTAGAGAATTGAGAAGCTTCGAAGATAAATTTTTCAATTATACCAGTATGTCAACGTCGTCTTTCGGTGAATTACTGAACAAAATTGAAAAGGAAATTACCGGAGTGACTAAAAATATCAAATTTACTACAAATGTTAAATTAATAATGAAGGGAAACCGCGCGATATTGCGGTCTCGTGCGTGGTCTGCCATTCAAGTCTGTACAAATAGACAACCGCAAGACCGCCGGAGTTCCGAAGCATGCCAACACCTTGGTGTACATGATCCACTGTGCATTGCGGGAGATATCTCAAGAAACTTTTCTTGGAGCATATAAGTATCTCTTAATAAGACATATTATATTAGACCAGTTCTGAAACATGCTGTGGTGTAGTGGTTGCCTTATTTTCGAAAGGACATAGACCATCTGGAGCAGGTGAAAAGATGTGCTTCTAAAATCTCTCAAACCTTAGGAATCTTTTACCAAGTCTCAGTCTACTCAATACATTTTTTACTTAACCATCATGCAAAAATTTACCATGAATATTATTATTGCTATTTCGAGTTCTGTTCCGAATAGTTAAAATAAATATTACATAAATCGTCTTAGCATCATCATTTTCAATGGACCTCTTGGCCTGCAACAATTGGCTTTAAAAAATTCCTTTGTGAATAATAATAATGTGTCCTATGTAAGAAGTACAATCAAGCAAAAGATTAACGTTTGAAATTCGTTAGAATAATGTATCAAACTTTGAAACACAATGACCTTTGAAAAGAATATTATGAAAAAAATATTCATACCAATAAAAAAATATTTTCTCTTGTTATCCCTCACTGTCCACCCAAGTACGCTCTAAAAAGACTCTGCACCACCTAAACGGAATCATCTGAATAAAAAAAATTAAAACAACCTCAATATCCTTGTATACCTCGATAGAATTCAAACCAATTCTGAATATCTAAAAAAATGAACTAAATATATTTGCAGTAACTTCCAAACTTTTCAATTCTACTTCCTTCTATGTCTCGCTTTTTTGTATCCTTTGCCAAACCAACCGGCTTGTACTCTATTTTTATCGTTTTGTTCCTTATTCTCTTCTTCCTTCATATCGGCCACATCGTCTTCGTCCGTTGAATAATCGCAACAAACACAAATGTTCACCTTTTCTTTCTTTTCCACCTTACTGAATCTAAACTGTTGTTGCACAAAAATGGCATCAGTCGATTGGTAAAATAGACAATCCAACGACTTCAGATTATCGTAACAAAACTTGCAAGCTGGTTGTCTAACTTCCTCCTCGTCTTCCATCTTAACTTCCTCCTTGATGTACGGAACAGGATTTATAATACTGTGCAGACCAGAATACATCCAACTAGACTGGTAAGGGTAAGAATAATAGTAATAATCGGTCATACTTTTGTAGATACCGTCTCGAAAATATCTATTGTAATGTATGAATGGATCCAACATCACATTAGTGAACAGATGACTCTGCTGCGAAACCTGAGAATTCAGAGTATTTGAACTGGCTTGAATATAAGAATGATCTAAAATACTATCGATTGAAAAAACGCTACGAAAAGGGGCAATGGTTTTTTTCGGAAGACCTTCTACGATTTGGGCGTCTTCGTTGGTTTTATAACTATTGCAAACTTTATCACAGAAGCTCGGCTTTGCGGGCAGGGTTGAATTATCGATGAGATCAACTTTGTCGTACGTACAGTCTTTATTTTTGCAAGAGTTTTGTACTTTAGGCGTTTTGGGTTTTTCTTCTTTCACTTCCTCTTTTTCCAATTTAGAGCAGTCTTTAAGAAAGGGTTGTGTCGTGGTGTGCATTTCTAGGTCGCACAGTCTGCTGCAGTGGAAGTAAATAGGATCTTTCAACCGATCGTACTGTGCTGGAATAATACCTGAAAAACGAAAAAAACAAAAAAATAATTTTTTAAACACTCTTGAAGTTCTTGATATAAGAAATGCTGATCCATTCACACACACACACACATATATATATATATATATATATATATATATATATATATATATTTATTCGAATTGTTGTTGCCTGTGTTTTGATAAAGCCACGAATGTCGTGGAGAAACGTCAATTTTTTAATAAAATCGAGTTTTTTAAGATTCAAAAAGCCTGTTATTGCTAATAATTATCAAGATATTATATATATATATATATATATATATATATATATATATATATATATATATATATATATATATATATATATTTATATATATTTATCTCTGAGATTGAATTCTCGCACATCATTGGTGAAACATCATAAAGAATAAAGTATAAACTTTAAAATAAAAACACTTGGCTTATGTTTCACAATATAAAAAATATTTAGATACTGTATTTAGCAGTAACGAAAAGTCGACATGTTTCGAGTTATTCAGTCTTGATAATGAGTTCATAACTCGAAACATGTCGACTTTTCATTACTGCTAATACAGTATCTAAATATTTTTTATATTGTGAAACATAAGCAAAGTGTTTTTATTTTAAAGTTTATACTTTATTCTATATATATATATATATATATATATATATATATATATATATATATATATATATATATATATATATATATATATATATATATATAGATAGATAGTATATTTGGTTACATAAATAACAGTCAAGTTACAAATGATATACAATATAAAAATTCAAATAATTGTTCATTCTAATCAATTCAGAGTTTCACATTGAAGTTCTCCAGACTGTATGGTGGGTTTTCCAGAAGATAATCTTTCAATGTTTTCCGAAAAATCCTCTTCTGGAGTTTTCTCCATTGAATGGGAATTCCATTATATAATCTTACTCCTTCATTTTTTCTCATGCCTGTACATAATCTAGCTTTCTCGATATTGAAGTTGTCACTAGATCTGATCCCATATGGTTGACATTCTGATCTTCTTTCATGCATGGTGGGATTATTCACAATATTCATGACTAGCCTTAGTATTAGTTCAGCTACAACAGTCATTATATTGTGTTTTTTGAATATTGGCTTGCAGTGGCATTGCGAGTTCACACCTTCAATGGCCCTAAGAGCCTCCTTTTGGGCCCCCAAAATCTGCTTTATGTGACAAGTAAGCCCCCATTGCTCTAGAGCGTATAGCATCCTGGAGTGAAAAAGTCCATAATATACAGTTATTGCTGCTTTTTGGCTGATGATTTGCCTAACCCTTCTAATAGCAAATATGCTGTTATGTAATCCTTCACTGAGACTGCTACAATGATCTCTCCATGTGAGACGATTATCTAGTAAAACGCCCAGAAATTTTACTCCACTTGAAGGTAGCATTCGGGATGATGAGAAAATCATTGTTTTGGTTTTAAGTTCATTAAGCAAAAGCTTATTCGCCCTGAACCATGTTCCCGCAGTTTTCCTGGCCTGTTGGCATCTCAATTCTAAATTTTTCGCATCCTTGTCCTTCACAGCAAAGCTAGTATCATCAGCATATAGCACAGTATGACATGCCAAGTTTTGAGGTAAATCATTGATGTAAATGATAAAAAGCAGAGGTCCAAGAACAGAGCCCTGTGGAATACTCTGAATCACATCAAGCATGGAACTTTTCTGCGGTCCGCAACTCACTACCTGTCTTCTTCCAACAAGGTAAGATGTGAACAGAGCAAGGGCTACCCCTCTTACACCATAGTACTCAAGATATTTATATATATATATATATATATATATATATATATATATATATATATATATATATATATATATATATATATATATATATATGTATCATGGTAGGAGTAAATTAACATTTGCTCAACTATTCAACAGAAATGAGCTAAAAAATGTAGTAGTACTATGAAACTACAGTCACAAACATTTAAATAAATAAAATTAGTGATGAATAACAAAGTAGTATATTGTTTCTCAACAAAAACCAACATCTAGAGTACTAGCTGAGGAATAACATTATAATTTATAAATTACAAATAATTTTGAAAGAGTTACATACCCAAGCATTCCATGACATTCTTCATAACCTCATCACATTTCCCGTTAATTTTCACATTCGCAAACTCATCTTTAGGAGTCCACTGAAGATTGACGATATATAAATTGGGTCTCTTTTTAACAGGCTTATCCATCTGCCATAACCACGGATATTTTTTCATTACTTTTAAACTGGACCCTAAGCATAGTATTGTAGTTGCATTTTTGGCATTGTTACAGGCCCCTTTCCAATTCAGAGGCCACTGTAAAGTTCCCCTTTCTCCAAAATGCACTATTGTATCCATTAATGGTCCATTACACATATAACATTTTCGGGAGGTTTTATGGAAATACCGTGAAGTGTTTTCTGTAACATCAAATGGCCTCCAATATTCTTTATGTGGTTTACAATTTTTACATACTTCCAAGTACATATTACCATGCAGTTCTGATAGGACAGTTTTAGGTAATCCAGACCTCAAATGCAATCCATCACAATTTTGAGAAACAACATACTTTAGGATATTCCTTTTATACAACTCATACAGTGCCATATGAGTGTAAGTAGGTTCGGCTAATGAAAGGTCATGGTTCCTAAAATATTAATATTACCTAGAATTACCACTTCTTATTGAACTATATGATGAAATTGTAGAATATAGAATCTATAATAATATATATCACTTGCATGCAAAATAACAAAGAGACTAAATCATGGAAACTATGCTTATTAAAATATTTTATGTTAAATCAAAACTTTTAAAATTTTACAGATGAACTAACATAGTAGTGAGCAAATAACAATTTAATTTGAACTAACTTTTGTTTTTACATATGCAAAATATAAATTGGTACAAAATAATCTTAATCAACAATACCAAGAACAAACATTTCTGATACAGTAAATTAGCAAAAATGCAGCATCTGATTATTGATACCAGTTACCAGATATTTATAGGTTCCAAATTTTTTCTGAAGCTATCTAGCACCATTTTTATTTTCTTGAAAAATATTCAGCAAGTAGAGAAGCTTCAATATCCCTGTTTTTTTTAAACCACCATGTATACTACATATTCAAATAAAATATATATGAGCTCATAGTTTACCCAATATCCTTTCCTTGCTGCAAGCGAGTCCAAATCCCGTTTGCACCTCTATAATCTGGAATTTTAGCTGAAGTGCTTATTCCAGCACCAGTATAAACAACCAAATGTTGAGCTTGTGCAATAGCTTGAGCTAATCTTTCACATTTAGATTTGAGAACATCATGTGGGTCTTCACATTCTTCTAATCGCTTTTTCGCTTCGTCTCTTCTTTTCCATCGTAATCTTACTTCTTTCACTTCTTCAGAACAGTCATTCAGAACCTTTTCCTCATCAAATGTACGTTCAGATGAACCTTTTTGTAAAATTAAGGCAATCTAGAATGAAAATTAGAATAATGTGAACCAACTTTATGAGTTATATGGGAAAATAAAAAATGTAAGTACCTTTTTCAATGATGCATTTTTTTGTTCTTTGGCACATATTTTCTTGCACTGTATTTTATTCGCCCTGGGCAATCTATACCTTTTGAAGTTATGTTCTGTGAACTCTGGTTCATCTTTAATATCCTCAGAAATATTCACTTCATTTTCAAAAGTTATTTCCATTTTTTTTCGTTACGCCAGTTATAAATAACATGAACATTTTTTCATTTCACTTTCTGATGTTATTCATAATCAATAAGTTTATGTATGTAGTACTTTAAGAATTAAAAACCTGTACCTTACGTATAAAAACATTTATGTGTGACTAAACGTGTTCGACGTTCTACGTTCTACGAATATAAATTTTTATAAACAAAATAAAACTTGGAATATTTGGCAATTTGCAATTACTTCTTATTCTATGAAATTACATGAACCACAGATTCAGATTCGCTTAATCTGCGAACTTGCGAACTCACACTTTTTGTTTTTGATGTCTTGACCGGATTGATATAACATTGCAAAGAATATAATTATGATAATTATTGTAAGGCAATCGAGCTAGTAGTCAGTGCGTAGTAATGAAACTAAATATTATTTGGAATATTAACTTTTTGCTTTCTGATAATCGGATACTCCTTTCTGCTCATTCTTATTTTCAGTTTCTAAATGTAATAAGGAAAGCTCTTCCAGAAGTCAATTACTTATAAAATAAGTGAGGAAACTCTTCAGCTCAGACTAGATTTGTGATCCTCTCCCAGCTTCTATATATTTCCATATAACTGATTCCCAAAGATTCATGGTAAATGAACTATTGTTATTTATAACTAAATATAAATCAAACAAAAATATATAGCTAATAGATATAAAACTAGATACAAAGTATAATTAATTTCTTTTTTTGGTTTATTAAAAAAATTTATTTTCAAAGCATACTGTGGAAATACTTAAATAAAGAGGACTTGTTAGCCAGACTGGGTCTTCTGCGTGCTGCATTCGTTTAGTTTCTGTGCACGCTTGACAATCGTGTAAACAGAATCACATTTGTCTTGAGATTTAACGATTTGTCACTCGAACTCTCGAAAAAACTTACGAACGCAAGTTGATTTGATAACCTATAAAAATCGAAATGAAAATTCCTTTGGAATAATAAATTATTCTAAATTTGTTGGATGATTTAGAAAACGGATAGCATGAACAGGTTGCTAAATAGAATATTTTGCTCTAGACTAGAAAATATCGGACAGAAGTTGTTTGCAAATTACCCTGTTATTCCCAAGGTAATAATTTTCTCACATTGTACACTATGAGTTGCTGAGGCAGTATTTTGATTCAATTTTTAGAGATGTCTCTTCTCCACTGAAAGTACTGTTGGCGACGATGAAGACATGAGTAAAGCAATGAAAGTGTACCTAGAAAGAGCTAAAGAACATGAAGTTTTTATGAAAGAACAAACTCATGAGTTTCAATTAGGTAAACGGTTTCTTGCTAATATGATGGGTGAAGACCCAGAGACTTTCACTCAGGAAGACATAGATGTAGGTTGAGATATAAATTATAAATATGAAGGAGACTAAGTCCAATTTTTTTTAGAATGCTATTGAGTATTTATTTCCTTCTGGATTATTTGAAAAGAAAGCTAGACCTCTGTTGAAACCACCAGAGGAAATATTTCCCCAGAGAAAAGCTGCTGAATTTGATAAAAGTGGTAGACCCTTTCATTATTTATTTTATACTGGTCGTCCAAATTTCTATGGATTATTACATGTAAGTTGAAAATTGATTAAATTTTTGAGTATTACTATGATATTTTCAACAGACAATTGTTGATAAAATGCGAGAAGTAAATAAATTTGAAGACATAATGGTTCGAAAGGGGCAGCAAGCTGATTCTAATTTAAAATTGTGAGTATTGTTATACAGTATGAATAGATAATGAATGAAATGTATATTTTTTCAGAGATCTTTCAGGATATCAATGGACTGATAAACTTACATTGGAAGTTCTACTTTTAGAAACAATAAATGACAAAGAATATCAAAATTTTACAACTGCAATGGAAGCACTATGTAAACTGAATTACTCCTACAGATGTAAAGATTTTATAATGAAATATATGCGTCCTCTAATGAGTCAGGCAAGTACTACAGAAGCTCCGAAACCTAGCTATGATGAAGATGGAAGGGCATATATAACTGTTTATGGTGAGTACTTATTGAAAATTATTTCTGTAATCTTTTTGTAATTCCTATTACCTTCAAGACGTTTTAAGTTTTTTTCATTGATAACTGTTCTTAAGAGTACTGCTTTATTTATATCTTAGAAGTTAACTCTTGTAGCAATAGTAAGAAAAACCAGTTTTTCTATGAAATATTTTTCATCTATACTTTTTTGATACAAGGTTATTTTTCCATTTTCCAATAATACATTGAAAATCACAGTTTATATCTCAGTAAAATATAGTAATGTTTTTTTAAAATTTCAATTAAGGAGGCCGACTTTTGATTAAAATGAATGAATACAAATAATATATTAGATTGGCACGAATTTAAGAAAATATCGTTTAAGTTTTACCTAAAGTACTCTATACTATCATCAACATACAACATTTTGTCGAATTAGTGAAAATTTAATATATTATTTATATTTATTACAAAAATACTATAAATATGTCAGTAATGTTCTTCATTGTTTAATAGTGAAATAACGCCTGAGCTACATATCCCCGTCTTTTCAGATTGCATGAGAAAAGCGGCAAGAGGTACTGTCACAATCAGGTCCCCAGGTAAAGGAAAAATTTCAATTAATGGCCAAGATATCACTTATTTTCATGATATTCAGTCCAGGGAACAGGTGAGTTTATGCAATATATTATTATAAGCCATCACTTTATTACATAATAAATATTAATAAACATTGAAAAGAATTTTAAAAAAAGTTTATTTTGTGATAATTGCTCTCGCCTCCCCAGGAAAGTGCTCATGCTCTCCTAGGGGGCGTGCACTCCAGCTTGGGAATCACTGCTGTACATCAATCAGAATGCGTTTCTGAATCGAACTGCAAATCTATCCAATCAATGGAGCGCTCTACCCTCAAAGGTGTTTTCGAGTTGCAAGGGCCAAATCCAGCATAAACCACTATTAATTTGTTGAAATCGTTTCAGGCGCTCGAGAAGCGTTATAAACTTCCGCTATTCCCGAAGTTGCTCACTAAAAAAATGTATAACTCAAATAGGATCGTCTTACCGTAGGACTGGTCTAGATTGATTCGTTTACTCATATTTTTAATATCGGAACAGTAATGCATTCTAATATCATTGTCAATTCTAGATATCCCTGTTGTTAACAATGAATTAGGGCAGTCATTGAAGCGTAATATAGGTTTTTACCTCCGAAATTTTTTACTATGAACCGATATACATAAAATTTTGGAATTAGGCTTATCTTACCCTTAACTTCAAAAGTGATACCGACCCGAACTCCGTTTTCACCCTGGTGGTGGTTGCCAACCCTTTTCGGTGGTGGATTTTTTTTTTCAAAATAACCTCGGATTAGAGAAGACCTAATTTTAACATAAAAAAATAAGTTAAAAAGTTTGTTTATTAAATAGGAAAATCCTAATATTCACAATACATTTCTTAAATAAACAATATAAGATTGACAAATATAAAAAAAATTGACAAAATGCAACACGCAACCAAAAACCACATCACAACCACCAAATCCCACAGTACACATTCAAAATAAAATATAACACTTTCACAACTATATCACAGGTATTTTGAGAGTTTTCTTTTGAAGGTTATAAGTGTATTGCAGTCTTTAACTTCATCTGGTAAGGAGTTATACTGAACTATACCCCGAACTATTTTGCCTCAATACCTTTTTCGAAAAACCCAAACAACGCAAATGGACCTGGACCAGCCCGAACGAAACAACTAAAAATGAAATAGATTACGTTCTCTCAAATAAGAACAACATATGCACCGACGTGACAGTACTGAACAAATTTTTCACCGGAAGCGACCACAGATTAGTGCGAGCGAAGATTAAGATAAACATGAAAACAGAACGAAACAAACTCATCAAACAAGAACGCTATCCAACAACGGAAACTCTGGCGCAAGAACAAATCAAATACCAAAATGAATTAGAAAAAGACTAGCACCAATAGAGAAAATTGAACAAATGCAAATAAACGAACTAGCTATAAAAATAAAAGAAACCATAAACACATCCGTTAAAAAAGTCTGCTCACAATCAAAAATAAGTAGAACCGTTAAGCTCCAACCTAGTACCGTCAAACTTCTCAGAGAGAGACGAGAAAGGACAGATCGAACAACAGATAGTTTCAAATCTCTAAACAAGGAAGTGAAAAGGGAAATTAGAAAAGACAGTAGAAACTATATCAACAAACTAATAAAAGACACGATAAGAGAAAACTGCAACATGAAAGTACTAAAAACAAAAAACTCAAGAGGCAGAACAAAAATTACAAAAATAAAAAACGAGAAAAACGTGATCGTCCAAGACACAAAGGAGATAGGCAAAGCCATAGAAGAATTCTACACCAAGCTATACTCGCCCAGCATACAAAAACAACGAACTGAAAGAACTATACTTAACATCGGCTCAGAGGAAATACCAGAAATAACTAACTCCGAAATAAGAATGGCATTCAGCCAGCTAAAAAACAATAAATGTGCAGGAGAGGACAAAATTACTGTAGAGATGCTGAAAATTGGCGGCAGAAAAATAGAACAAATACTGAAGATTCTATTTAATAAAATAATAGAAGAAGGAAAGATTCCACAAGATTGGTATAATTCCGAAGTAATCCTAATATTCAAAAAAGGAGACAATACAAATATTGAAAACTACCGACCAATATCTATACTATCACACCTCTACAAGCTGTTAACCAAAATCATAACCAACCGCATAACAACTAAACTCGATTTCTACCAACCTGTCGAACAAGCTGGATTCAGAAAGCACTTTAGCACTACAGATCACCTACACACCATAAGAACACTAATAGAGAAGTGCACCGAATATAACGTACCGCTCCATATGGCTTTTGTAGATTTCCAAAAAGCATTTGACTCTGTCGAAATATGGGCAGTTTTAGAATCCTTAGAAAACGCCAGAATTGATTCAAGATATACGAACATCATAAAGAACATATACGAAAATGCAAGCATACAAATAAAATTGGACGAAAAAACAAAAACAAACCCCATAAAACTGCAACGAGGAGTGAGGCAAGGAGACACCATCTCGCCCAAACTATTTACCCTTGTTCTGGAAGACATTTTCAAGAAATTAAAATGGGACACCAAAGGTATAAACATCGACGGAGTATACTTGAATCATCTCAGATTTGCAGATGACATAGTCTTAATAGCAAACAATCTGCAAGAATTAAACGAAATGTTACAACAACTAAGTGACATGTCTGCTACTGTAGGCCTTAAAATGAACTATAACAAAACAAAAATAATGAGCCACGAACAAACAAACATAACAGTACAGAACTATATTATAGAAAACGTCGAACACTATGTGTACTTGGGCCATGATATCAGATTAGGGAAATCAAACCAGGATGCTGAAATAAAAAGAAGAACACAACTAGCATGGGCCGCTTTCGGTAAACTTACATATATCCTGAAGAATAATTCTATTCCCATAAACCTAAAAAGAAAAGTATACGACACTTGCATATTACCAGTGTGCACCTACGGAGTAGAGACCATGTCCCTTACCAAAAAGTCGGCTAAAAAACTGGAGACAACCCAAAGGGCGATGGAACGAAGCATGCTTGGAATAACACTAAGAGACAAAATCAGAAACACTGAGATAAGACGGAAAACAAAAGTCAGGGACATCGTGGAGGAGGTAGCAAGGATGAAATGGCGATGGGCTGGCCATATAGCCAGAAGCGAGGACAACCGATGGACACGTGGAATACTGGAATGGAGGCCAAGAAGGACAACAAGGAGCAAGGGAAGACCTCAAAAAAGATGGGTGGACGACATAAGAGTGGTGGCTGGCAAACAGTGGATGAGATTCGCGAAAGATAGAGAAAGATGGAAACAATTAGAAGAGACCTACATCCAAGAATGGATGGAAAATGGTTGACAAAGAAGAAGAAGAAGAAGATACCCCGAACAAATAATGAGTTCATACCCTTTCTGGTATTGGATCTGTCTATATGGAAGTTGTTTGCTCCTCTAGTATAATAATCGTGAACTTCATGATTGCACCTGATAAACCGATTGAAATAGTCTGGCATAATTCTTTTGATTATTTTAAATATGAAGATCATTGCAAAAAATGTCAATCTTTTGGCTACTGATTGCCATTGCAAAGTCTCTTGCATGTGAAGTATAGGTGTGTATCTACTACATTTCAGAATTAATCTCATTCCACGGTTTTGAAGTTTTTGAAGAGAAGCTTTACTGTTATTGTCCAGAAGAAAGAGCACTGTAGAACAGTAATCAAAATTTGGTTGAATGATACTATTATAGACTGTCATTCTTGCTTTCATTGATATCTGCGCAGCTATTCTTGAGAAGAAAAATAGCTTCTTTGATATTTTTTTATGAATCATTGTAAAGTGTTCCCTGAAACTTAAATTTTCATCCAATACAACTCCCAGCTACTTGAATTGTTTCACAATTTCTATTTTCTCACTCTCCATCATTAATGTTATATTATTCTTATCTATTTTTTTTCTCCTATTATGAGTAGAAATGATCATAGCCTTTGTTTTTTGTACATTTAGTTTCAACTTATTCCTTTTCAGGTAGTTTTCAAGATTAATTAATTCATCATTCATTCTCTGAACAGCTGTCTCCAAGCAATCATCACCAATTGCCAACAACGTATCATCCGCATAAAGATTCACAATTAACAGAGCAGTTTATGTCATTTATGTATAGTATGAACAAAAGCGGGCCAATGACACTACCTTGTGGTACACCTATATTTATCTGCCTCGTAGTAGAGAATTGGTTATTTATTTTCACAATCTGTTTTCTGTCACTCAGGTAGCTTTCCAACCATTTCAAAGCACTGGATTTAATACCATATGATTTTAATTTCCGCAATAGAGTACCTCTGTCAATTGTTTCAAAAGCTCGTTTAAGATCAATGAACACCACACCACAATATATTTTCCCTTATCCACCAACCGGCTCCAACTAGTAATAGTCAGTTGCAACGCTGTTTCACAAGAGTGTCCACTACGAAAACCCGACTGATTTCCTAGGAATATGCCGTTATTATTTATATGTTCAATTATTTGTTTATATGCAGCTCTTTCAATTACTTTTTCAATATCGAGTAACGTGTTGACTGGTCTGAAATTCACTGCATCATTTGAATTTTTTATTTTTGGTATGGGTATTATAATGGATGTCTTCAGCTCACTCGGAAATGTGCCTGTTGAGAAGGATGTGTTAATAAGATTCAATAGTTGAAAACCACAAGTATCAATGGTATTTTTTAAAATTTGACCATTCATGACATCATGTATAGTTCCTTTATTTTCCAGGTTAGATATTATTTTTTTAAGTTCATTTAGTTTAATATGATGAACAAAACTAAATTTGAATTTACTACGTTTATTATCACAAAATATTTTGAAAAATTTAACACTGCGATTGCAATTTCGGTCACTAGACCATCATCGGGCAGATTGAGTTAAGAAGTTCTTAACTCAATCTGCCCGATGATGGTCTAGTGACCGAAATTGCAATCGCAGTGTTAAATTTTTCAAAATATTTTGTGATAATAAACGTAGTAAATTCAAATTTAGTTTTGTTCATCATGTTAAATTATCACGTAGTAACGACGGATTCCATCAACTAGTTTAATATCATTAAATTTTTCCAAGCTAGTTCTCATCTTTGGGAGATGGACGGCGGACCATTCTTCATTATTATTTTCTATAAAGTTTTCAGAAACCCAATACTTCTCAAGTTATTGGCAATTGAAAATTCGGAATTTTCAGTTTACTAATGTTTAGTTTACTTAGTAGAAAAAAATACGATTAGTTTTTGGGCCATAACTCCTTCAATTTTGAAGCTATCACAACTTATAAAAAATCATTTTAAAGGTAGGTAATTAAAAGAGCTACAACTTTTTTCATTACGATATGTAGTGAAAAACCTTTTATTTTGAAACGGTGAAGGGTCAAAGGGCTCGAGAGAGACTGTGATTGCGCTACCGCGCGCTCTTTAAACAATCATATCTCCGTCAATTTTCGTGTGACAGGAAAAAAAACCAACATTTTTGTCAAAAAAAACCTACATTTTTTATTATTACACTTTTTTACGTATCTTTCATTATTTTTGAGATATTATGAAAAGAAGGTGGTTTTTTTAAAAATTCGAAATTTTTTTTTCTCTTAAAATCGTGATTTTTTCGAAAAATATGTGTTCCAAAGCAGCCAAACTGCTAGAATCCATCAAACTCTTTATATTAAAGTTAATTCTAGACGGAATACGATTAATTTTAATTTTGGTGGAAATGGCACTTATGAAACCCATTGATTTAAAAAAAAACCATTAGATGTTCCTCTTTTTTTCATTACAGCTCACTCATTTTACGTGCAAAAGACTTTTAACAGTGCTCATTTTAAAGCTTATTTCAAGCACTATAAAATCCTTTTTCATTAGCATGCATAAAATTCATTCACTCTCCGCTAGATGGCATTGAATACATCGATTAAATTTCAGACAAAATAAAAAACGGCTTTGATCTTCAATATCTCGCTTAATATTGCACTTAGAACACTCTATAACAAACCAATTTGTTCATTTTTTTACCTGCTACAATTTTGTTCATTATAATATTTTCGTTAAAATGCATATTTTTGGAGATATTTGCAAAAAACCGTTGAAAATCGTGGAAAAATTCCGAATTTTCAATTGCCAATAACTTCAAAAATATTTGGTTTCTGAAAGAACTTTATGGAACATTTTTTGCTTAAAATTAGGTCTTCTATCGATATCCGACGTTATTTTGAAAAAAATTCCACCACCGAAAAGGGGTGGCAACCACCCCAGGGTGAAAACGGAGTTCGGGTCAGTATCACTTTTGAAGTTAAGGGTAAGATAATCCTAATTCCAAAATTTCATGTAAAACGGTTCATAGTAACAAATTTCTTAGCTAAAAAGCTTCAATGACTGCACTAAATTCAATATATTCTCTGTACTCTATGACATTTCGCATAGAGTAATAACCGTAAATTCTCTGAGCCTTCTGTTCAAGGACATATTCATCCAAGAAAGAATAATTTCTTGGGTGTCAGTTGTTTGAAAAACAACTTTCCCTGTTTTTAATTCTATTATAATTACAATTGCATTCTTTTGAGAATTCTCGAGTTATTGTCTAATGAAATGTTGAAATTTTCGCAGACTTGGGTGTTGCCTCCTTTATGATTTATCTAAAAAAATAATACATATTGATATTAATGGGTTGGTCTCCTTGATAATTAATTATATTTACTTTCATTTAGTGTTTTTCAGAATCGATGAGGCTTATATTCCTATTTGACTTCGAAATTTTAAATGGGAACCTCTATTTTTTATTGCAGATTCGCATTCTACGGCAAAAAAATACAAAAGTTTTGTAGGAACAATTTTTCACGATTTTTCACCTCACAGATGGCTCTGTAATCGAATTTGAATTTACCGTCTGAATGACCTTAACTTATTCGTGTTATTGATCATTCAAATGAAATTCTGACGTTAACGCCGTTCAGACGGTAAATTCAGATTTGATTACAGGGCCATCTGTGAGGAATCGTAAAATATTGTTCATACAAAACTTTTGTATTTTTTGCTCTCTAATGAAAAACAGGAGTACCTATTCAAATTTCAAAGTTGACCTCTTTCCTCTCCCCACAATGATGAAGAAAAGGGAAGAGGTTTTCCCCCTTAAAACTATCATATATATATATATATATATATATATATATATATATATATATATATATATATATATATATATATATAATGAAGTGAACTAGGACATTTATTTGAAACTAATCAAACAAACCTCCTAGCGGAGCTGGTTATAAGAGTTCACGAAGCATCGAAATATCAACATCAACCCCAGACGGTAATTGTTCGAAATGTTAATTTGTTTATCACAATCGATGGAAATTGATAGACAGACTGTTTCGCCCTTATCGGGGCTCATCAGTATCATCCATCCACCGAGAGTGACAACCAAACCATTAGTTTCAAATAAATGTCCTAGTTCACTTCATTTTATTGCCACGAACGTGTGTCGTTAACACGAAGAATTCTATATATATATATATATATATATATATATATATATATATATATATATATATATATATATATATATATATATATATTAGTCCATTGAAATGTTACATTTTTTTGGGCTAACCTTGCGTTTTTTAGAGGACGCAATTTTATTGTTGGGATGTGTGAACGGGGTCACTAGGAGCTTAACTCCAAGTTTGTGGGGTTGCAACCCTTGTCCCGCGGCCGCCATATTAGAAAAAGGGGTGCAAACACCTTTTTCGCTATATCTCCCGAACGATGCATCCCACAAAAATTTTGTCAACACATAATTTGTAGCAAATCGCTTTGTCTACAATTTTGTTTATTTAACTTTTTTCAATAAAATGACAAATAAAAAAGTTATTAACAAAAATATGAGAAAATTTTCAAACAAATTTTCTTTTTTGTTATATAACTGCTTCATTTTTCATTTCACGGCCAAATGACCTCAGACCAATCTTATAGAGCATTTATATATATATATATATATATATATATAGTTATTTATATATATATTTATATATATATATATATATATATATATATATATATATATATATATATATATATATATATATATATATATATATATATATATATATATATATATATATATATATATATATATATATATATATATATATATATATATATATATATATATATATATATATATATATATATATATATATATATATATATATATATATATATATATAGCTTATCTTGAGAGTGTTACGCTTACATTGCGTTTTATAATTTGGCTTTCATTAGCCTTAGTGTCTGGCTGGAGTTCAAGCTACGATAGTACTGTTACTCATTTTTCGGCTTAACTTTAATACGCCCAAGTGTCTGGAGTGTAACTTAACGATAAGGAACTTCCTTCCAAAAATTACTTTGGCATTGTACTACTGAAAAACTCAAACATCCCGCAAATGTTGTCATCAATGGTGACGTAGAAAAGAGAACGTGGAAATGGATTTGAAACTTATCGTAAAGAAAGCATTAGAATGCAATCAGGAGGGAAATCTACGGCACGTCTCGATGTACTGATTCAGTACTTTCTGCGTACACAAACAAACCGGTTCGACTTGGTTAAGGCTGGACAGAATATTTTTATAGCAAGTAATGGCATTTTACAGTTAGAATAAGATATCGGGAATATGACTTAAAATACGTTGATTAGGTCAGTACCAGCGACCTTGTGATGGCTCATCTCGAATATATTCCAGTGAAAATTAAAATAATCGTCACTGTTTCATTGTTTCTATTTATCGGAAAGATGTTTCTTATCACACGATCAGGCCCCTACACACAGACGTCGATGTCTTAATACATCAACGTGCATCCAAGAACGTGCTACCAATAGCGTTAATGTGGATGCAAAAAACGCACAACCCGGATGAATGCCGCGTTGATGTTTTCAGGAATCGCTTGAATTTTTGGATGCGCATTCCAACGAATGCATTCATGTCTCTACGTGTGGATGCAAATTACCGCGGAGTGTGCGTTTTTGAAGCAGTAGCGGTGGTTAAGTTTATGAAATAATTTGTTACTGCAGTAGATATTTAAAATAAGAAGTTAAATATTTCATGAATTGGTATAATATTTACCAAAAATGTTTGCAGATAGTTTCATCATTATGTCTGACTGCAGAAAAATGTCCCGGGAATTTCTACGGGAATTTGTGGAGTTGTACAGGGACCTACCCTGCTTGTGGCAGACAAAATCAAAGCACTATTTAGACAGAAATAAAAAAAATTAAGCACACAAAATATTGATAGAGAAGCTTCAAATCATTCAACCAATTGCTACAAAAAGTACAGTTGTCGCTAAAATCAATAGTCTTCGTGGTGGGTTTCGGAGATAAAATGAAAAAGTTTTTATCTCGAAGAGAAGTGGTACGGTGAGGCTTTCGGATATATTAAAGTAGTGAATTTTAAATCTTCGTAATTTCTTGCAGTAATTTCTGCAGTTATTGCCAATCTCATCATTGTGTCTTGACGTTTTATTAATGGAATAACCAGTTTCTTCGTCCATCCTTACGTAATTACGAGAGTCCTCTAGGTCTAGTTCTAACCTCCATTTTTTCAACAGGTGAATGTGTGAAAAATTTCATCGTTTTAGAAACCAACCTTTAGACCACATTCGGCGATGATTTTCCTTTTTCTTTGTACACGCCACTGCCACCAGAGCAGAATATTCCTCCTGCTCAGACATCAGGCCAAACATTTTAGCAGATTGGACAAATCTATAGTTTTGTACGTACGTGTGTACGCAATCAGGTTGCACGTTTTTGGATGCACGTCGATGTATTAATAGGCCAAGCTACAGAGATTTTTTCATGTAAAAAGTGTTAGAAGAAAACCAGCTAGCCATTGTTTGTAAAATAGTTCCACATGATATAGTGATATGTTTTTTTTTAGTTTTTTGCTTATAAAATTGAAATTATCAGAGTAATCGTGATGGTGTCAATAGACTTATTGTAGAAAATGAATAGACGAAAAAAATGAGAGGTCGGATGACTCGATCAGACCCTTAGTCTATGGGAAAATCGAAAAAAACCGGCCAAAATGCAGTTTTTTCAAAAATTCATAACTCGGTTATTTTCTGAGTTGAAGCGTAGATCCTCCGGTTAGTATTATTTATCAATATAAACTTTATTTTTGCGGAGAGCAGGAACTGTCCGATGCATGGTTTTCGATCTGTGGCCATTTGAATATTTTACTATGCAATTTTCCAGCAGACCTGAATGCGACAGGTATGGTCCGATTTCAATTTACAAAAAAGATTTTGAAAGTAGAATTCTCATAGTTTAAAACGTTCATCTTGGTTTTACATGAAAACGCTGAGAAATATGTTAAAAATGAAGCTGAACATGAGGAAAAACGGCCGAGAAATAACCGTCATGTTCAAAATGCCCACGCTTTCGAATGTCATGCTTATCCTTGCCTGCTGCTCTACCCCCACTCTTCAACTACTCTCACGCGCTCGGCCCTTTTTCGTCATGTTCAGCCGCGTTTTTTTGCATAAAATTGTTAATAACAAAGATATAAATAATAAAGTCGAGTGAAAAACATATCGCTATATCATGTGGAACCAGGCGCGGATCCAGGCTTGACTTTTGGGGGGGGGGGAACTTTTATATATTCAAAAGCCGAAAGGTACTCGTATTTTGGGTGATGGTAAATCGGTTAAATGGGGTAATGGTAAATCGGTGAAACGCGGTTCTTTCAACGCGCATGGTAGTTTTAGTTTCAGAGACGGAAACATTCATAATGTGAATTATTGAACTTGGAATTAATCATTTATCATAGATATTGTATGATTTTGAAGTTGATAAATGATTATAATTTATATATATATATACAGAGCCGGATTTACGAATTTGCCGCCCATGGGCCCAAAGCATTTCGCCGCCCCCGCCTCCCAAACTCGACAATTTGCCAGACCAAAAATAAAACTATTTGAACATCAATATCTTTAAAATAAATTTGAATAAAATCTTAATAATGTCATAGCTTTATATAGCGTCACTAACTATGATCTAGGAATAATGCTAATTACTACTTTGTAGTAATTAGCTATATAATAATTCCACTATGTGGAATATTTGCAGAGAATCTATGATTTCCGTTTACACCTCAAGATATCGTTTTAACTGTTGAACTTAACATAGTACAATTACTGTTATCATAATTAACGGAAAAATATGGATTAAAGAATCAAAAACGAGTCAATGATAACACTGTCTATTGAGAGCTAAAACATTCAATTCATAGTGAAACTTTTCGAAAAGTTTAAACTCAAGTTTTCAGATTTTTACACCTAGCTTTAATATTAGCGAAAGTATCAATGACATCAGTCAATCTTACACGTCAAGTCTTTTTCTATGCTAAAACAGCGGAGTTAACTAACCTTTTCTGGCCAACAGTTGATCTTAAATAATTATGTACTCGTGAAAGAGTAGAAAATGAACGTTCTGCTGCACAGTTGCTGGATGGTGTACACAAAAAAATCTTAAGAGCAACCCTTACTTACAATTGGATATAAGTCCTAGCGATCTTTTGACAAAATATATCTGTTCAATTGTGATAGCAACATTTCTTCTGTACTGGATGTCTTTTCTTTGCACAGACCTTTCAAATGATGACATTCAACAACAATAAAAAAAGAGCTTCAATGTCCGTTGAGTGATTAGTGTATAAATCTAAGTGAAAACAAAAGTTCTGCATAAAACGCTCTTGATTTTTTAGCAAAATTTAACTGGCCTTCACAATTTGCCGCCCCTAAACATTTGCCGCCCTGGGCCCGGGCTCATGTGGCCCATGCCTAAATCCGGCCCTGTATATATATATATATATATATATATATATATATATATATATATATATATATATATATACAGGGTGATTCACGGTGGATGGCACATTAGACGTTTCTGGTGAACCATACAACGGATCAATTTGAAAATTTAATGGAGGGCATAGTCGGACATTCTCTACCCAACTAAAATAGTGTGGTAGTGCGGTGTTGACACTTCTATTAGAAAGTAGTAGCAACTTTGATTTTTCAAATGGAACAGCCTATACATAATATTATTTTTAGAATCTCCAACAATTTCCCAATACCTATCTGTTACCGTTTTCGAAATAAAAATTATTTTCATTTTCGAAAACTCACACTTGACAATCACAAAAAAAAACACCCAATATCAACAGATAGCCATGGAAATATTTTTTTTCTACAAGCGTGCGCTTTCAACCCTTTTCCCGCACGCATTTCAATTCGTAAAGAGTCACATTGCCAAACAGTGCGGGAAAAACCCCTGCTATTCCATTTCCGCACGCGTTTGCGTGCGGTAATGGAATAGCGGGGATTTTTCCCGCACGCTTTTATTAGAGAATAAACTGAATAATGATATGTCTCTATGCACCGAACGCCACCGACGACGTTTCTATGGAAACGACATGTGAATTAACATAATATGTCATTAGTATGAAATTATTTGAATATATCAAATCAAATTTCATCGGTGTGTTAAAATCTCCGTTAAAATAAGCGCTTGTAGAAAAATATTGTTCCTAACTCGTGCGGAAAGAGTCTTTCCCGCACTCAACTGCTTACCCGAACTCTGCTTCGCGTCGTTCGGGTAACGGCACTTTCGTGCGGGAAAATATCTCTTTCCGCACTTGTTAGGAAAATAACTATTTTCTACGACCGTGAGTTTTAACCCACTTTCCCGCACGCATTTTAGTTTTGAAAGTGTCACTTTCCCGCACTAGTGCGGGAATGGAATAGCGGGGATTTTTCCCGCACGCTTTTATTAAAGAATGAACTGAATAATGAATAATGTCTCTATGCACCGAACGCCACCGACGACGTTACTGTGGAAACGACATGTGAATCAACATAATATGCCATTAGTATCAAATTATTTGAATATATCAAATTTGATCTGTGTATTGAAATCGAATCGATCTCGTATAAGCGCTTGTAGAAAAAATAATATATCAAATAAAATTATATAATATATTATATTATATATACAGGGTTAGAACTATTTAGAGGGGGACTACAGGGATATCGTAAACCGTTAGAAATATAGGGTGGCTTAAATTGCAAAAAAGTTGCGTTATTCAGGGATGAATGTGATGGTGTAAACAGATCCAAAATATCTCCAATGGTTCCCGAGATATTTCAAAAAAACTAAAAATCGAGATTTTCTTTTTTTCTTTGTAACTCATTTGTTTCTGGAGATAACTTCACGAAATTCGGTTTGTAGCTATTATTCAACATAGCAATTTTACCGGCGTTGTCAGATTTTTTCTATTTTCCATTGTTACAGAGACGCGATAGTCAACTTTTTTTTTCTTATGGGCGCCATGTTGGTTCTCCTTATGGAATGATAAAGAAAAAAATTATGAATTCAAAAATGTATCACACTTTACAAAAATAATGAGTCTAGTTACGCAAATTTGAACTTCTTTTTATTTTTTTGTTTAAGTAGTAGGCTGGTGCCAGAATTGTCAAATAACTTTGTTGACAGTTGTAATGTGAAACCATCACTTGAGCTTTGTAAAAACCTGAATCCTGTTTGATCAGTAACGCCCTATTAATTATATAAGTAATGAAATATTCGTTGTCGGAAAAGCAAGACACATGTATGATACTTACATACGCGCATATAGAAACTCCAGAATAATATCTGAAAGTTATTTGCAAAAATATCCAGAACGAATGCAGCCGAATTGTACCATTTTCCAAAAACTGGACAGATGTTTGAGGGAAAATGGTAGTTCAGAAAAAGAGGGAGGAGAGTACCACATAACCGCTACACATAATGAAATAATTGTGCTTGCTAAAGTTCATATAATCCCAGAAACTTCCACAACTGCAAACGCTAGGAAATGTGGTATGTTGCAAAGAGGCGTATCAAAAATTTTAAATTACACGATTACAAGTTTACTATAGTACAAGGGTTACAACAGGGCGATCATCAAAACAGATTGAATTTCCGTAACTGGCTTTGTCAAAAATTAATAAAATATCCTCAATTCCCGACAAAAGTCCTTTGGTCGGATGAATCCACATTCACTAACAATGGTGTATTTAATCGGAGAAATCATAATCACTGGGCCAATCCCAACCCACATTTAAAATATGAGACAATACATCAAATTAGATTTAGTGTTAATGTTTATTGTGCTATATTGAATAACCAGATAATTGGACCCTACTTCATCGATGGTACATTAAATGGACCCAAGTACTTAGATATTACCTACTGCAAAATTATGTAGAACAATTTCTACAGGCATTGCCAGTTGTACGCTATGTAGAGTGTTGGTATCAGCATGATGGTGCTCCAGCGAATAATAATTTGGAAGTCAGGGAATTTTTGAATACTAGATTCGGCGAACAATGGATTGGGAGAAACGGACCCATTAACTGGCCGGCTAGATCTCCGGACATGAATCCGATGGATTACTTTTTTTGGGGAGTCTTAAAGGACTATGTTTATCCAGTCCCCTTACATAATACAAATGAAATTCACAACAGAATTATAGAAGGAATTAGATCCATATCTCCTGAGCAAATTCGAGCGGCTATCCAGGGAATTTCAGAAAGAGCGAGGTTGTGCATGATTAACGAAAAAAAAATAACCATTTTGAACATATTTGAAAATTAACTTTTTTATTATAAATTTTTTGCTTTTGTTCGATTTGTGTTTTTAATAAAAAGAGATTTGTTTTACTGAACTAATATATGATTTTTTGTTTGATACATAATACACAGGAAAAATGTTTTACATTTAACATTAAATAAATGACAAGTGAATCACTATCCTTTTCACAAAGTTTTAACAAAAACTTAATTTTAGCTGTGTGAATTCATATTTTTGTAAGGTGTGATACACTGTTGAATTCGTAATTTTTTTCTTTATCACTACATAAGAAAAACCAACATGGCGTCCATAAGAAAAAAAAAGTTGACTATCGCGTCTCTGTAACAATGGAAAATAGAAAAAATCTAACAACGCCGGTAGAATTGCTATGTTGAATAATAGCTACAAACCGAATTTCGTGAAGTTATCTCCAGAAACAAATGAGTTACAAAGAAAAAAAGAAAATCTCGATTTTTAGTTTTTTTGAAATATCTCGGGAACCATTGGAGATATTTTGGATCTGTTTACACCGTCACACTCATCCCTAAATAACGCAACTTTCTTGTAATTTAAGCCACCCTGTATTTCTAACGGTTTACGATATCCCTGTAGTCCCCCTCGAAATAGTTCTAACCCTGTATTATATCAAATAAAATTCTCTGTACTACAAATGACTTAAAACCGTTGCCGTCACCGTCATCGTTATCTTTATGCGACCTGCAACCGATGCCATCCTCATCGACGTCATCTACCTTCTAAGTTGAAACCAAATATATAACTCCACTGGACCGGCAATTCTTACTAGTCTACAGAATGCAACAAATTGTGTTTTCAATAATAATATTTATAATAATTAGTAGTTTTCAGTTAAAGTTTTGTATATTATTATGTTTGTTGGAATCAAATAATTTTTGAAAAATGAGTTGGTAGGTATACTTTTTTGTATATACGGTCGTAGAAAAAAAATAATGTTTCTAACTCATGCGTAAAGTGTCTTTCCCGCACTTGACTGCTTGCCCGAACTCCGCTCCGCGTCGTTCGGGTCAACCGCAGTCGCGTGCGGGAAAGTATCACTTTCCGCACTTGTTAGGAAAATAACTATTTAATGATTTCAACAATAAAATAGCGTAAATATTTTCACGGAAAATAACGGAATTACATTCAAGTTTTCACGCAAATCAACTAAAACTAAGACCTAATAAATTTTAAATTTGAATCTTAGTTGCCTTAGTAATGATTGAGCGTAAGAGAGAAAATTGAAATTATACGCCTTTCGGGAGATGACTTTAGAAGTGCTGGAGAGGTTTGTAGAGTATTTATCTGGTGGCACTTTATTCTTGAAATCATAAAAAAAAAATATTTCTATGGCTATCTGTCGATATTGGTTGTTTTTTTGTGACTTAAGTGTGAGTTTTCGATAGACCTTTAGGTACTTGACATTTCAAAAAAAAACATGGTTACAATCGGTTCACTACTTCAAAATTTACAGGGGTGTGTATTAAAAATGTCACTATATATATATATATATATATATATATATATATATATATATATATATATATATATATATATATATACAGTGCTTTCATGATGAAAGGAACAAATTCATTAAAAAATTGGGTTTCTATTTCATGTTAAAATCCTCGGACAGGTCGATTAGTATTTTTATTTGGGCATTTTTCGCAATAAAAATTTTGTATACAGGGTGTCTCATTCAAGAGCTATGGCTTTGTCATTAGTTTTTTTAAAGGTAATACCCTGTATATTATTTCACTTTACAATTCTACGATAAATTCTTATCACTTTTTGTGAACATAGCATATGCCTCAACTCGATGGATTGCCAGAAACGGAGATAGTGGGTAATGAGAGGTACGATATGAAAACACACAAATGTAATTACTAATTTAATTTTTACATATGTTCAATCTGTTGTCCGTTTACTTCGAGACATTTTTGAAGTCGATTCAATGTTTCCCGTTGCACATTTTCAATTACTTCTGGACTGATAAGTCTTATTTCCTGCCTGATTCTCTCTTTTAGATCATCAATATTATTTGGTCTATTCAAATAAACTTTAGACTTCAAATAACCCCATAAGAAAAAATCCAATGGGGTTATGTCCGGTGATCTTGGCGGCCACTCAATCGGACCTCTCCGTCCTATCCATCTGTTGGGAAAAGTTGCATCAAGAAATTGTCGAACAGCGATTGAATAGTGAGGAGGTGTCCCATCTTGTTGAAACCATATCTCGTTATTAGGTATGTCAGGATCTTGTGGGTTAGGAAACAAAACAGCTAAAGCCGGAATGAGTTCGAACTGGAGAAAGTTCAAGTAGTCCTCTCCGTTTAGTGTTCCTTCAAAAAAAATAGGACCAACTATACGATTTCGAACTATCGCTGCCCATGCATTATTTGTTTGAGGCCGCTGTGTGTGGCATTCTTGCATCCAATGAGGATTCTCGGTCGCCCAATACCTACAGTTTTGTCTGTTGACGTGGCCATTTAAAGTAAAGGTGGCTTCATCAGAAAAAATTATGTTTGTAATGAAATTTAGATGTTGATTATGAATTTCAAGAATCTGCCTCACAAAACTGTACTCTGCGGTCAAAATCGTCTTCTAATAATTCATGTACCAGCTTAATTTTATAGGGATGATACTTATTTACCTTAAGTATTTTATGCACGGACCCTACTGATAAATTGAAATTATTGGAAATTGTAGTAATGGATGTATGAGGGTTATCTTGGGTTTCTAGTAGAACGTTCAGCACTGTTTCTTCAGATACTCTCGGTGGTCTTCCTTTAGGTAATCTCTAACGTGGCCGTATCTCCTGAATTTTGATTCAATTTTGCTGACTGTCGATCTAGTAATTGGCGGACGATCAGGATGATTTTCATTGAATAGATTGCAGACTTCTTCTTGTGAACGCACCCTATCTCCAAAACCAATCATCATAAGTACTTCAATACGTTCTCTCTCAAGTAATTGCATTTTCTTAAACAATGAAGTAGTGTAGTGCCTGGAGCGTTAAAAACGTGAAAACTGCGGACTATACAGCACCAGTGAATGAATTCAGATGGTACATGTGAAATTTCATTCTTCAGATTTAATGACAATGTTTACCTAAATTTTTTTTTGTACTTTTAATCCACATTTTAAATCTCCAGGTGCTCCACTATCTCCGTTATAATCTGGGAATCCATCAAGTTGAGGCATATGGTATGTTCACAAATAGTGATACGAATTTATCGTAGAATTGTAAAGTGAAATAATATACAGGGTATTACCTTTAAAAAAACTAATGACAAAGCCATAGCTCTTGAATGAGACACCCTGTATACAAAATTTTTATTGCGAAAATTGCCCAAATAAAAATACTAATCGACCTGTCCGAGGATTTTAACATGAAATAGAAACCTAATTTTTTAATGAATTTGTTCCTTTCATCATGAAAGCACTGTATATATATATATATATATACATATATACTAGCTGACCCGGCAAACGTTGTTCTGCCATATAAATTATTTTTATCTATCTATCTTTCTATCTATTCATCTATCTGCCGATGTATATCTACCTATCTAACTATCTATCTATCTAGATAGTTATCTGTCTTTCTATCTATCTATCTACATATCTATCTAACCCGGCAAACGTTGTTCTGCCATATAAATTATTTTTATCTATCTAAATAGGGGTTGATCGTAGAGGGGTGAAAATTTAGGGTTGTATATATTTTTGAATGCTGTATCATAAAAAATAGAACAGAAAATGTTGTCAGAAAAATAAAGAAAAAAATTAAGGGGTGGACTACCCTTAATATTTAGGGGGATGAAAAATAGATTTTGTCGGATTCTCAGACCTAACCGATATGCACACAAAATTTCATGAGAATCGGTCGAGTCATTTCGAAGGAGTTTAACAAATAAAAAATAAGGGTTGATCGTAGAAGGGCGAAAATTTAGGATTGTATGTATTTTTGTATGCTGTATCATAAAAAAATAAAAACAAAAAATTTTGTCTAAAAAATAAAAAAAAAATTCAGGGGTGGACGGACTACCCTTAACATTTAGGGGGATGAAAAATAGATGTTGGCCGATTCTCAGACCTACTCAATATGCTCACAAAATTTCATGAGAATCGGTCAAGCCGTTTCGGAGGAGTATGGGAACGAACATTGTGACACGAGAATTTTATATATAAGAGATATATATTTATATATATATATATATATATATATATATATATATATATATATATATATATATATATATATATATATATATATAATGTAGAAGAATTTTATTTCAAAATAGGCGAGCCTAATATAGAACATAATTAACCAATGTACTTTATCTACCCATAAAAAATCAGGATACAACACATTGAAATCAAAACAAATTTTTCTGCCTCAATAAATACCAAAAAACTATTTAAGATTTATTATTTATTTATAGGATACAATTTTACATGTTTACTACAACAAATACCTATTAATACCTATATTCCAGGTATAAAATATAATTCATTGAATTTGTCGCCATAAATGCTATCAAGTCCCTATTGAATAAAAGGATAGAAGAAGAATTCTTTATATTATTTGGCAGTTAATTGAAACTATCCAAATCCTTGAAAAATAATGAGTTCATATTGTTTCGTGAATTTGTCCTAGGGATGTTTGAATTATTCTCATTATATATTTTCGTGTTAATATTGTTATCGGAAAATATGTTGCATTAAACATGCACCCAATGAGAATATTGTTTTCGTTTTACTAAATTCTGATTAAACTTTGTTCCTGATATAAATCCTAATATAAATAAATCGGTTTTTTCTTCCATTTAATTACAGTCAAATGTTGTTAGTTTATTTCATTCCGCTTGGTATTTAATACATGATTATATAGCGAAGGAAACTTCGTTCTAACTGTCGACACCTCTAGTGCTTTTTATTCGTATTTTAAAAGACTATTGCAGCGTTTTAGGCCTCCTGGACCACGATTTCACATTAATTTAACAAAGAGATCAAACCTTCTAGTTTTGTGTAAAAAATTTAAGTTTTTTGAGATATTTCTGCACGTGACGTCGTTTTTAAAGTAATAAATCGATCAATCGAGCGTTGTACTATTTTTCCACAATATATTTTGGAATTTTTTCCTAACCAAATCACGCAAACAGATCCTCCTATATTTAGAATTCCGACACTCGAACAATTCCAAAATTCAGTCACAAACATGATTCTTTTAATCCTACTTAAACACTCTCAGTGACGCACTCTCTTGATACCCTACCTACGAGAAAATCGTAGGTGGCTCTAAGATCTCTTATCGCACAGAAGGAACACCGAATAATTGAGAAAATAGAAACAAATTAATCCAATATCACGCGTCGACGAAGATTTCCCCCTCCCTGTCCCGCGCAGAGCGAGAGAACGTCTTTGCACGGCAATTTACTAATTTGGCGTAATTCGCGACGTTGTGTACGATCGTCTCTGTCCGTTCGAGACGACACATACTGGTTTTTTCGGCTTTCCAAACGCCCATTTTCGCTAACGTTCTGTGGTTTTTTCGCGTCTTCTAATTCGAAAGTGGCGCGATAATCGAAGCACCTGTTGCAGGACCATCGATCATTAATCGCGACGACCATCGAGGTTGCGAAGTGTGTGCGATTCAGTGTTATTTTCGTGGCTAAGGTGTTCGGATCATAGAGGAGCTGCCGATTCTATTCGGCATAATTATACTGTGGTGTAATTGTTTGTAATGCAATGTTTTCATTGTACGAAATATCCTATTATGATTCAATTATGATGGAAGATACCGGCTGAACGATCTGACCACTGTTTCGGCTTCCTGTGAGCGTAGATTTACTGGCCTTTCTCGAATTGGATGGTGAGTATGCGTGTGAGAAACGTTTTCGTTTTCTTTTTGAAAATTGCGACGCGATTCGTCTGTGAGATTTTTGGTAGTGGTTTTTAGCGGCATTCCGTGGTACTCTGACGTTTTGAGAATTCTAAAAATTAACATCAGGTGATTATTCGAATTACTGAAGAGTAACTCATATATTTTCTACCGAAAGAAATATTTTATTATTTTCTATATGTTTCGGATTTATTCATGTGAAAACTAAATTTAATCTTTTTTATGTTAATTTTTATCTATGTTACCCCGAGAAATGCTAAGGTTTTCATCGAAATAGTTTCGGATAATTTGGAAAATTTTAAATTTGTCTGGTAGTTCGGATTAAAGGTATCACTTGGCAACGTTGTCAAAAATATTTGTTGAAAGCACATGATTACTAATAAAAAAATTGTTTATCAGAAGAATTAAGGGGTGATTTCATGCAAGATGTAAATGCTAATTGTCCTGTGAAGGCCTCGGTAGTACATGTCATATAAAATTTGGTGGTTAAAAAACGTGTATATATGTTGGGTAATGCATTAGATTCAAGCCCCTTGCTCCTTGAGGTACCTTGAGATTAAAAAAATAATCGTCCTGCTGTGATGCCACGTTTATCATATTTTCCCTCGAGCATATTCTCTTTTTCTGCAGCTCAGGCTGCAGAGAATGGGAAAAAATGATAGACATGGCATTACAGCAGGATGGTGTTTTTCCTGAATAAATATTTTGCTTAACTATTTATTTTTGGATTTGCTCATCTCCAATGTGGGTAATATTTTGAGCTTGTAGTTCAATATAAATTACAAGTAGTAGTTAAATTATGAAGGTACCATGGATTGAGTAGAAAAAGGAAAAATATGGTTGAATATTTTCCTATTGATAAATACATTGGTATGAGGTCCCATCATTTATGGTATTCTCGTCAGCTGGATTTTAATAAGTTTGATTTTTATTTATCTGATGGACATATTACCCATCTCAAAATACAATCCTGTAGGTACATAAATTAAATATTATTATAGGTGGTCCGAATGTCATGTACCATTAACCATATTATTCGGTTCTTGTCCTTCTGAAACAAAAAATATTATTATCTTCTAATTTCAAAATGATTCTAAATTTTTTACAGAATTCATCAAAATCGAAAAAGTTGTTAATCAAAAATATACTTTTGATTATTATTCTCTATATTTGGATAATTGTTTGTATTGAATTTAACCCTCTCGCTCACCTTGTCCTCAGTTGAGGACAACCTACTTTGGATTTTTTCCTATGAAATACCGCTTGCTCTTACTTCTCTGTCATATTGTCTCCAGTTGTGGACATCATATTCTTCCAAATGAATATATATGCTGCCATCTACAAGCTGATGAAAAAAATATTCATGCATTTGAAATATAGGTTTCCGTAGGGTAGCTATGACAGCAGTGTAGCGCTCTACTGTTTATTTTTTTGTTGGCTATATTCGTTAGACCATGTGTTTGAAAACTTTTTTTTACGTTCAAAATAAGTGTAGACTTGTTCCAAAGCAATTGCGGTAGGTGATTTTCGTGCATATTGTAATCAGCGATTTTTGAAAGTGTGGCGTACTAGTTTGAGGACATTGTGAACTAGCGGTAAAGACAACATCTGGGTGAATAAGCACTTTGATTTTAACTCTGCAAAAGTTAAATTTTATACACTACAGTACTTCGAAAATGGACGCAAAGATAATATGAATATATTTAATAAAATAAACAATGAAACATATTGATATTTTACCATTTTTAAAATATTTCCGAATTTTTTTTCCCTCCATCAGCTCATGATGTCCTCAATTGGGGACATGTCATAGTGCCCAAACGGAGCATTTTCAAAATCTGAATTTAACATCAAAAATTTTCTGAAAATCATAAGTTGCATTACAGTAAATTTCAGATTTTTCGCTCCAATGGTTTTAATTCGTGACCGAGAGGGTTAAAGTTATTGAGACATAACCTCAAATCTATCTTTGCTTCGACAAAAACAGAAGATGAAGGATATTTAAGAAGAAATTGTTACTTATTTTAAATATTTGAAGATCTGTACAAGGAATTGAAGGAAATAAACAACAATTTCATGACTTTTTTAGAATTTTTAAATGACTGGTTAAGTTAATGCTAAAACGTTAAAAATTATTCAGTAATTTTAATCAGAAGTTCCATATCATTATTTGAATGACTGTATCAATGTTCGTTAAGATTTCAAATGCTGGTAGATGAAAAAGTCTTTGATTTTGATTTGACAAATAATAAAATTGAAATTCACTCCTTATTTTTGACGCAGAACTTGCAGATAACCAAATATAAATACAATAATTTTGTAAGATATATTTGTATTTATATCTGATTAAGAAACAATATTAACTGTCTCAGATTTTTTTATAATTCAGGTTGATTGTAAATAGTTTATCCATTAACGCAAATTTCTTTCCCAAGATTGGAAAATTCCTACTTGGGTCAATTTTTCGAGCCTGCTTGCATCTGAGAGGTAGCTATGCACTCAAATGAATAATTATTTTCATCCTGGATAAAGACAAATTGGAGATGACTTTCGAATATCCAACTTCCTAGATACAAATTCTATTTTTAGTCCTATAATCGTCGTGAACACAACACTTTTCAATTGTTCATCGAGTTTTACAATGTCTTCAAGGAATTTTCGCGAGAAAATTCAATATTGACAAGATCCTGACTAAACATTATTATATGCCTTTGAGTAGCATCCGAGTAAGCGTTAGTTATTTTATATAAAATAAGGGAACGTACCCAAACTACGTGACCTATTTTTTACAACTTTTTATCCCCCCTCGGTGACCATCCGTAGTATATTCCAAGACCCCCTCCCTCCCCCTCTAGTTTTCACGTAGTAATTCATAAATATTTTTTTAATCATTTTCTTGTAGACAGAAAGTTAAAAAAAATAATTTGGCTCATATTTGTCTTTATTAATACAACGCTTGCGGCGTGACGATAAGAGTGCGTACAGAGTGGGCAAATTTCGATGTTTGTATGGGGTATCTCGGTAACTATAGGAGATACAAAAAATTGAGGGCGCATTTTTGATCTCTTTTCTCGAGTCAAATTTAATGACGAAAACCAAAATATGGAATCGTCTTTTATTTTGGAGTTATAAACAAAAGTTTGACTTTCAGACAAGTGTGCATATTTTTTCACAAACAACCATGATATGCATACTTGTCTTAAGGTGGAAAAATGAAATTTTTGTTTATAACTCGAAAACTAAAGAAGACAGCGAATTTTGGGTTTCGCCAAATTGAGTATGCGCCCTCCATTTTTTTTACCTTCTATAGTTGAGATACTCCATACAAACATCGAAAATTGGGTCTACCATGTACATACCTATAATTTACAGGTGAAAAAAATATTATTAAGAAGAAAAAACATATGTACCAGGAACTTAATTCACTAAAACAAAAGTATTTTTTCTTTTATTCACATTTATCTTTTATCTCAATCATGTTCAACGAACACGTTTCCAGAGGACATTGACTACGTGACAAAAGCCTAACCCCTGTGACCAATCGTAGTATTTTGAAGACCCCCGCTCCCCCCCTGAACGGGTCACGTAGTTTGGGTGTATAAGATTAATATTGAATATTTCAAAAATAGCCAACAAGAAATTACCAGCTTTAAAATAGTGATTGAGGAACTCTTTGATTTCAGAAACTAATTAAAACTATGATTTTTAACAATACTTACACTAAAATTCTGTTCAATCGAGTTGACATCATCAGGAGTGACTTCTGATTAGCGGTATACACCGACTCTAATATAGGGAATGTGATTAAGATCATCAAGTAGGAAGATTAGAACTGGAATTTAATTATAAAGGATACAACTTATTATTTTATAATACTTAATTTTTGAAACACTGTATCGTTATTAAGCTACAGTTCCACCAGGAAAGGGTGTTTTGCAGCAGTGACCTCAGCCTGGATTTAAAGATCAGGCTGGTGAGATGCTATGTGCTATCGGTACTGTTTTATGGAGTAGAGGCATGGACCCTTAAGGGGATAGAAATGAAAAGGTTGGAGGCCTTCGAGCTATGGATATACCGCAGAATGCTGAAGATAAAATGGACCGATAGAATAACGAATGTGGAAGTCATGAGAAGAATGATAAAGGATAAAGAGATTACTCATACAGTAAAAGAACGCAAGCTGCGGTATTTGGGACATGTGATGAGGGGAGAAAAATACCACTTACTGCGACTCATAATGCAGGGAAAAATACAGGGACGGAAAAGTGTGGGGAGGAGACGCCATTCTTGGTTGCGAAATTTGCGAGACTGGTTCAACTGCACCAAAAATCAGCTATTCCGATCAGCTGTATCACGAATACGTATAGCCTTGATGATTGCCAACCTTCGCAACGAAGACGGCACTTAAAGAAGAAGAATATTCCTCCGGTGGAACTGTAGCTTAAGATTCTAATTTCAATGAGGATAATTTGTTGAAAATATTTTTTTAAGTAAATCTAGTAGCTCTATAATTTTTGTTTTGTATTGAAAAAGAACAAACACCATTATGTTAACCAGTAGTAAGAATTGAATGCTAGAATCCGTTTCTTGATTTCAATACGCCTTTTCGCTAAATTCTTGACTTTTTCAGATATTGAGAATAGAAGTACCAAAATTATATGACATTCATGAACTTTCGAAAATTGAAAAGTCATCTTAACTTTTCAATAAAATGAAGTTTTATTGCAAGTAAACAAAAAATGAATAGGTATATACAGGACTATTCAAATTCGAGTTTATACATGGGGATTTTGATAACGGTAAGAGATATAGGGATGGTTAAATGGGGACAAAGTAGCATATTTCAGAGGTCAATTATATGGATAAAAAAAATCTGATCTAGCTTCTTTATGCAGGAAAAATTGAAAATTTCCAAATTCTTCTTTTGCCTTTATCTTTTCATTTTAGGATTTTTTTGAAACAAATTGTCACTTTGCCATTGCAACTTTTTGTAGGCTATCCAGATATTTGAATAAAAATTATATACAGGGTGTCGTATAAATTGGGCCACCCTCAACTTTCAATTTTCAAATACGGACCTGTATTTTTTATTGCATTTCTTTGTATGAAAAGAGTTATTACCTCGAGGCGAAGCTAAAGGGGTTATAGTCTCACGACAAAAAGTTGGTAACTGGCCCGATTTTTAAAAATTCCAACGGATATCGATAAAACACATATGATTTCATTAGGGAATTTGAATTACCACTTTTTCCCAACGAAGTATAAAAAAAATATAGCGTTTTTACCCCGAGGTGAAGCTAAATTCTCACTACAAAAAGTTGGGATCTGGTCCGATTTTAAAAATTCCAACGGATATCGATAAAATACATATGATTTCATCAGAGAAGTTTTGTTCCCAATCCTTTTCCAACGAAGAATAAAAAATTATAGCGTTTTTTAGATAGGCATTACGACATGCGCATGCGCCAAGGTCGATATGTACGAAGTCCTACAAAACATGCGTCGAAGTGCTCTGTGTGCCACGGTAACCGAGCGACGTTGATAGCTTAAGCTTGATTCTGCGTCTGTGTCTGCTTCCCATCCATAGAGATATCTTATCAATTTGATTCATAATTTGCAGCAAAATGAACCGGGATAGGATAATATTCAAATTCGACAGTCAAACAATGAATTTTTTTGCTAAATTTTCACGGATTTTATTCGTAATATCGACTTATTAATACATTTATTGCAATTTTCCTTCATTTTATTCGTAAAATCGACTTTCATTGTTATTTAATTTATATAATAGGTACATTCAAAAAATATTGACGACATGCACATGTCGCCGAAGGGTTTTATCATTCCTAGTGCTACGCAGTAGGGTGTCCTTCATTTTTTTTCATATTGTCGTAGTATTTTCATCTGAATTACAGAGTGTTCTGGAAATATCGAACTATTACCAGTAAAATTTCAGAATTTTCTTGAAATTCCAGCTGTAATTTAAAAAAATATAGGATAAGGTATAGAATGCCTAGTATTAGTTCAATATTTCCAAAATACTTTATGATTTAGATTTTAAAAAAACGCCAATATGAAACATGACTCTTGGCATTTGAAAAAATGTAATAAAAAAACAGGTCCGTATTTGAAAATGAAGAGTTGAGGGTGGCCCAATGTGTACGATACCCTGTAAATACATTTTATTTAGATATTTAGAAAGGCTACAAAAAGTTGCTATGGAAAAGTGGCAAAATTTTAAAAAAAATCTTTGTAAAATAAAAAGATATACTTAGGCAAAAGAAGAATTTAGAAATGTTCGATTTTTCCTGTATAACTCCAGATCTGAAAAAGGTAAAACAGATTTTTTAAATTCATATAATTAACCTCTGAAATACGCTACTTTGACCCCATTTAACCAACCCTCTATCTCTTAGAGTTATTTGAATAGTCCTGTATATTATATTGATATGATATTCAATTCCATAAATTCATTTAAATTATAATAATAATAGGTCAATTATCAGACAGATATTATATGACAATTTTAATATCAAACATGGGAAAATCACAATTCAAATACCAACTATGACTGAATAATTAAATATATAAGAACAATATATTTTTTAAATGGGTGATCAATAGAGCTCCTTCACCAAGGTTTCATTTTCTTATCATTTTTAGGGTATAAACGGGACCCTATTACTAAGACTTCGCTGTCTGTCCGTCCGTCTGTCTGTCACCAGGCTGTATCTCAAAAACTGCGACAGCTAGACAGTTGAAATTTTCTCAAATTATGTATTTCTGTTGCCGCTATAACGACGCTATAAATTAAAATAAAATAAATATTTAAGGGGGGCATATCTTCTTAAAAGACGAAAAAACTGATTTTAATATATTAGATTTCGAATTGATGCGACCCAAAATCTTCATCGTCTCATAATTTAAATGGGTTGTAAATAGTTTAAAGATTCTAAATTTGTACTTACATATTGTAATTGTCACATTTTGAAAACCGTTCTTGTTCAACCCCTAAATCTTAATTTGCATTAGTTTTACTTCGTATTGTACTATAGTCTGAATATGAAAAGATTCCGAAATTCCGCGATAAATATTTAAAATACCTCTTATTTTTATTATTTATCTACTCATTGTTTTCCAAGTATCTGTATATTTTCCACACGTTGTATCTAACGACCGAAACGAAACGTTCGACATAATTTACCGAACAAATTATATAATGCCAGTGGATTACTTATCGTTCAAGAATTCGCTAAAATTTTACAGCGTGTGACGTTCTTCGCGCCATTGAAAAAGCTAATTTCTCGTAATTATCATATCTTTCTCATGAATCGACATTAAATTGAATATTCCATTGGTGTTTTTATACATGCCAGTGACCGTATTTACGAGTTGAGTGAATGAGAAATGTTACGATTTGGGAATTACCGGTTACTATTTACATCGCGGTTAGAAGTGAGGAATGCTTTCTGGGCACATTTAAGTAGGTCTTTATGTTTGCCCGGGGTCGTATTGGAATAAATAATAAAACTCAAGTATTACACCTAATTCATTTATTTCCCCTGAACAAAATAAGTGGATATGTGTTCGTCAAATCAAATCAAATTTATTCTGAAAAATATAACACTGCTATTGCAATTTCGGTCACTAGACCATCATCGGGCAGATTGAGTTAAGAACTGAGTACAGAATAATTATAGATTTGCGCTTACGGGTGGGAAAGGATTATTGCAGGTACCTAAATAGACAAGAGGAACATATTTCAAGAAGGGCTAATCGAGTGAATTTCACAAATTGGTACAATACAATGTTCTTAGAAAAGTCATTATTGTTTAAATACACTAAATATAGGAGAATATATCAAGTCAATCTGGTCGTTCAGCAAGATATCTTTTGCATTCTTATTGAGTTTAAAAATTTCTAATGATTCTAAGTAAGTAAGTTTGGTTCCTTTCGGTAATTTGTGCATGATTTGAAAATTATCTATTTGTGGAAATGGGTGGTGGTTTTCACGGCAATGATTTGAAAACGTTGAATCCGTTTTATTTTTCAAAAAAGATTGTTGGTGCTCTTTAAATCTTGTCTTGAACGATCGACCAGTCTGACCTATATATACTCCTTTACATACAGGACAAATCAACTTATAAACTCCTGAACTTTCAAATTTTGAAGTGATATCTTTGGCATTGGATAAAAATCCTTAGAGTTTTGTCTTAGGTTTGAAAGCAATTTTAATATTACATTTAGGTATGACATTAGCAACTTTTTCTGTTAGAGGACCAAAATATGTTAAAGATGTGAATTTTTCCGATTTTTCTACTTTTAATTGGGGATATATGCTGTTGTACGCTAGTTGATTACGTTTCTTGTTTATCATTTTATCTATCAAACTTGTATGAAAACCATTATTTGACGCAATTAGTTTTATAGTCGAAATTTCTTTCGCTAAATTTGTTACGGATAATGGAATTGAAAACGCTCTGTGGATCATTGAATTAAAAGCTGAATGTTTATGGGAAAGAGGATGATTTGAATCCGACGGAATACATATATCCGTGAAAGTTGGTTTTCTATATATATCGAAACTCAAAGTATTATTATTATGAAAGATAGTTAAATCCGAGAAGTTTATTTGTCGATCCAATTCTTTTTCAATTTTGAACTTTATATTTGGGTGAATGCTATTAATATAATTCAAAAATTGATCTAATTGTCTCGCGGTGCCCTTAAAACAAGCAATTACATCATCAACGTATCTATGCCAAAAACTTATATGCGATGTTTCTGTAGAATTGAATATTATGTTCTCTATATGTGACATGAAAATGTCTGCAATAAGCGGACTTAAGGGGGAACCCATAGCCAGCCCACTAGATTGTTCAAAAATTTTGTTATCAAACTGGAAGTAATTTTGACTAAGACATATATATCTAATAAGAAAATGATATATATATTCCGTCGGATTCAAATCATCCTCTTTCCCATAAACATTCAGCTTTTAATTCAATGATCCACAGAGCGTTTTCAATTCCATTATATCCGTAACAAATTTAGCGAAAGAAATTTCGACTATAAAACTGATTGCGTCAAATAATGGTTTTCATACAAGTTTTAATAGATAAAATGATAAACAAGAAACGTAATCAACTAGCGTACAACATCATATATCCCCAATTAAAAGTAGAAAAATCGGAAAAATTCACATCTTTAACATATTTTGGTCCTCTAACAGAAAAAGTTGCTAATGCCATACCTAAATGTAATATTGAAATTGCTTTCAAACCTAAGACAAAACTCTCAGGATTTTTAATCAATGCCAAAGATATCACTTCAAAATTTGAAAGTTCAGGAGTTTATAAGTTGATTTGTCCTGTATGTAAAGGAGTATATATAGGTCAGACAGGTCGATCGTTCAAGACAAGATTTAAAGAGCACCAACAATCTTTTTTGAAAAATAAAACGGATTTAACGTTTTCAAATCATTGCCGTGAAAACCACCACCCATCTCCACAAATAGATAATTTTCAAATCATGCACAAATTACCGAAATGAACCAAACTTACTTAGAATCATTAGAAATTTTCAAACTCAATAATAATGCAAAAGATATCTTGCTGAACGACCAGATTGACTTGATATATTCTCCTATATTTAGTGTATTTAAACAATAATGACTTTTCTAAGAACATTGTATTGTACCAATTTGTGAAATTCACTCGATTAGCCCTTCTTGAAATATGTTCCTCTTGTCTATTTAGGTACCTGCAATAATCCTTTCCCACCCGTAAGCGCAAATCTATAGTTATTTTGTATTCAGTTCTTAACTCAATCTGCCCGAAATTGCAATCGCAGTGTTATATTTTTCAAAATATTTTGTGATAATAAACGTAGTAAATTCAAATTTAGTTTTGTTAATCATGTTAAATTATCACGTAGTAACGACGGATTCCATCAACTATGCAAATTTATTCATTAAAAAAAACTCTATCGCAGCGAGCTGCATTAGAAGAGCAGGTTTTCATAACGTATCTTACCCTATTACTTCGCTGTCTGAACAACAAATACTAAAAACAAAATAAAATAAATATTTAAGGGGGGCCCCCATACAACAAACGCGATTTATTTGCCTTTATTTGTTTGATATCAACAGGTAGGACTTGAAATGTTCACAAAATACTCAGTTGAATTTTTAATTTAATAATAAATAATAAAATTGAAATAAAATAAATATTTAAGGGGGGCTCCCATAC
>JARQZK010002257.1:2500-60000 GCA_030704885.1 Cynegetis impunctata | reverse complement strand
GTTATGAGCGGGCATTATGGATCATAACGCCCGCTCATTGTACGAGAAGAAATTAAGCAACTTCCATTGATTAAATACTTCATAATCCTTGTCGTATACGACTCTGGGTTTATCCGGCAATGAATTATTCGCAGCTTTGGCTGCATTTTCTATGATATTCTTGGGTAAATTCATTTTCTTTTCCATTATTTCTATACGACTACACAAAGAAAGCAGCAATGACATTCACTAAATATTCACAAACGTCAAAATATCAACAAATGACATGCCTACTATGAAAAGGAAAATGGAAAGTATAGGAGCAATGAACCGATTTTGAAATCGATTTTTCATTATACCTAATAAAATATTTTTTTCGTGAAAAATAATATCTTGTATGCACCACGTGCGTTACTAGATCCTAAATATCAACAAATGAGATGCCTACTATGAGAAGGAAAATGGAAAGTATAGGAGCAATGAACCGATTTTAACCCTTTCAGGCAACTGGTTATCTAGGAAGACCACAGTTTGTTAGTCATGAGTAAAACTGCTCGTTGGCTATTTCAGTATACCAGCGTGTTTTGTGGGTTGTCTTACATAGCAAAATTTGACGTCTTCATCGAAGACAGACCGAAATAAGTAGAAGCGCGTATAACGTGCATTTGTTTACTATAGTTGGACACTACTTAGGGGATCTGCTGAAATAGTGTGAATTTGTTATTTTTATTTATGAATGGTGGAAAAATGGCTCCAAGGTTATTTACTTGTATCTTACTTATGCATTTTCATGAATATATTGAACGTAAATGTTTCCTTTCTTTCGAAATTACTAATTTTGTTGGGGTCTCCTGAAGTGACCGCTGGGCACTTACGTAATCGTGTTATTTTATTTTAGTTCTGAGGAAGCAAGTTTGGAGTACCTACCTACTGAATAGGGTTGCCAATTTTCGAAAGGACCAACCCGGGAGATTTTTTTAAGGAGTTTAGTAGGGTTGTTGAAGAAAATGTCAATCATTTATTTATTTTTAATTTATATATACCTACTCTGTTTCTAATATTTGACAGTTTTTTACCACAAAATCATAATCTTTAAAAACTGAAGTTTGATTAGTAGAGCGCGGTTGCGTATAATTTAAAAAAAACTGAGGAAATTAGCCACCCCGGGAAGCTGGGAGGTTGGCCATTATTACCGGAGTCATCCGGGCAATCCGGGAGGGTTGGGAACCCAATAACTGAATATTTAGAAAATCTTCATGCAGATGAGTTCTATGATTTGTAAGAAATGTTCAGCGTGCAAAGTAGAATTGTGTTTGAAACATGACAAAAACTGTTTCATGTTATATTACGCAAAATAGGTTATATTGTTTGGTTATATGTTCCTACTGGTTATGTGGAGTGACCACATCCTGCAGGATAATCCTTGTGTTTTTTTATCTTGAAATTTGATTCATTTTCTTCCAGTATCTCTAATAAACCATTATCAAACCATACATAATATTTTTTCCACAAAAAAATAATTTCGGCCGGAAAGGGTTAAAATCGATTTTTCATTATATCTACCTAATAAAATAATTTTTTCGTGAAAAATAAAAACTTGTATGCACCACGTGCGTTACTAGATCCTAACGCCCTTCGGGCAACATTCATCCCTCGGGCCGAATGTTACCCTCCGGGCGTTAGGATCTATATAACGCACTTGGTACATAAATAACTATTTTGGTTCTAGTTTATGAGCTTATGGCTTATCCTGGATCTTCAAGTTCATAACAAAATAATGCCGATAGTCGACTCAAAATAATGACTGACATTATTTGACTCAATTGATATATTTTTGCTGCGTTTTAATTCAACAAATTTTGAAGTTCACAAGCACCACAAAATTAGAAATTTATACTAATTGAAATAGATATATTAGGACCCACAGTCACGCTAATAGTTATTATTTTTTCGGAATCCCATACTGTTATTTTCATTTAACGGTATTCAGATGACAATTGAAAAGTCAGTGTTAACGGCCGCCGGCCTTTATAATTTCATAACGGCCGGCGGCCGTTAAGAAATCACTTGTTCAAATATTTATTTCAAAACATCATACTGCTTACGATAACAACATTGAAATCTTGGTCCACAGCGAGTTGGGAGAATAAACCTCTGATTTTCATTTCGCATAGGCTAATAATACATCTTCATTAACCACCTTTACATTCTTGCTTTTACGCCACATTTCAAAATTTTCATATTCTTTTTGATATCGCTCTTGAGTTATTTTCGGCAGTTAATCAACACTCGCTGCACTGCACATGATTCTCTCAATATTTCTAAAGGAATTTAATTTTTTTCCTCAATTTCATCCATGGTCGTCGTTAAAGAGAACTTGAGAACACAAAAAACTGACGTTGTTTATAAAACTGTCAAACTGTTCCATGACAACAGAGTGCACGACGTTGGGATTTTTCTTTAGAATTGCGAGGTACGGGGTTTTTTCTTTCTTCGGAATCAAAATATAATCTTTCAACGGGATTACGAAAAATTTTTAACGACACACGGCCGATACGCAAATAACGGATTCGGTTAGTTATAATCCGAGGCGCAGTCGAGGATTACAATATCCAACCTCATCCATTATTTGCTACATATCGGCCTTGTTACGTTAATAACTATTATGACATGAAAACAGCTGACGTTTGCGTCAATTGTCAGTTGTGACAACTTTCAAAACCAAAATTTGTACATAAGAATTATTTTTAAGAGCCTTGTTGGGAGGTGTTATTGAAAGAGAATCTGGATATAGGAATCCAAATGTATATGTCAAAAATTTGATTAAAATGGGAATCTTTTACGTGATACAGTTTATATAATGCTTGACTTTGCCTAAAAATTCTAGTTTTTCTTCATAACTTTATAAAGAAATAAAAAACTCGTATTAAATTTTCTCTAGAAAATGAAATGAATAATTCTATTAATTACTTAGATTTAACTATTACCAGAAAAAGCAACAAACACGAATTTTCAATTTTTCATAAACCATCTCATACAGATATTACAATTCATAACACATCACTACACCCTTTTTCACATAAATTAGCGGCTTATCATAGTATGATTCATAGGCTTTTCAAAATTCCGTTGTCCGAAGCTAATTTTCGAGGAATTCCATATAATTAAACAAATGGCAGTAAATAATGGTTATTCACCTAATATGATTGACAGTCTCATTCAGAGGAAAAAATACAAAATGGCAATTTCAGAAGTTTACCCACTTATATCCGAGAAAAGTAGATTATTTAACAGTTTAACATAATTGGGCGAACCTTCCGAAAACCTGAAATTGTTTTTTCATAAACAAAAAAATTTCATATAAAACCAACAATAGCATTGGAAAATTGATTAAAAACAACAAATCAAAAATTCATAGAGGTGAACGTACTGGTGTTTATATACTCGACTGTAACGATTGTGAAAAATGAGGGACACCCTACTGCGTAGCACTAGGAATGATAAAACCCCTCGGCGCATGTGCATGTCGTCAATATTTTTTGAATGTACCTATTATATAAATTAAATAACAATCAAAGTCGATTTTACGAATGAAATGAAGGAAAATTGCAATAAATGTATTAATAAGTCGATATTACGAATAAAATCCGTGAAAATTTAGCAAAAAAATTCATTGATTGACGGTTGAATTTGAATATCCTATTCCGGCTCATTTTGCTGCAAATTATGAATCAAATTGATAAGATGGAAAGCAGACACAGACGCAGAATCAGCTGAAGCTATCAACGTCGCTTGGTTACCGTGGTACACAGAGCACTTCGACGCATGTTTTGTAGGACTTCTTACAAATCGACCTTGGCGCATGCGCATGTCGTAATGCCTATCTAAAAAACGCTAAATTTTTTATTCTTCGTTGGGAAAAAATTGGGAACAAAACTTCTCTGATGAAATCATATGTATTTTATCGATATCCGTTGGAATTTTTAAAATCGGACCAGATCCCAACTTTTTGTAATGAGACTTTAGCTTCGCCTCGGGGTAAAAACGCTATATTTTTTTATTCTTCGTTGGGAAAAATTGGGAATTCAAATTCCCTAATGAAATCATATGTGTTTTATCGATATCCGTTGGAATTTTTAAAATCGGGCCAGATATCAACTTTTTGTCGTGAGATTATAACCACTTTAGCTTCGCCTCGGGGTAAAAATTCTATATAGGACGTACAATTAGAAATTTCAAAACTCGAATACACGAACACCAACGTAGCTATATTAAGCAGAAAACTGACTCTGATTATGCGTGCCATCTTATTCAAGAAAACCATACCTTTAATCACAATTATAATATATTACAATTAGAAAATAGTCTCCATAAGACCAACTGTTAGGAATTCCTATACATCAATAAATATAAAAATTCCGGAAACCTAGTTAACGACCAGATTGAAGTAAACCCTTCTCCTCTCCTTAATCAGTTCAATGTACCTACCAATAACTCTGGAATGAATTGCTTATTGTTATTCAGTTTCTCTAGGAACCCCTCTGTTATATTCAATTTTCGTATAAATAGATTGTTTTGTAATACCATAGTTTAGTACGAGTTGAAGTCAATGTTATGACGAAACGCGTTTACTCAATAGATTTTTATTCCAACCTGTGAAAAGTTAGTTTTGTATTTCTTTATAAAGTTATGAATATGAACTTTCACCAAGTAAATGCCAACTCAATTCAAAGTTTTTCTTCTTCGTTTCGTAGCATTTTCACCTTAAAAATACTATGTTTTATTAAGAACTAGGTACCAAATCATCCTCTAATAGGCATGACAACAGTATCAAAAAATTGTCGATATAATGGGAAAATTCATATTAAAAAAAATTCAGAACAACGCTTTAGTTTCATTTAAAAAATTCAGATTACTAAGATTTTCAATAAAATAAAACATTAACATACTTCAATCGGCCATACTTACTGAAACACCAATCACAGAGCATGACGTCACGCTTAGGTAAACTCCGCTGTCAGTAGGTACTCTCATTCACTGTGTTTTGTTGTTGTAAATACTAATGATTACGCATTTGGATTGATTTTTTATTATTTTACGTGTGTTTTATCGACTCCACTCTACTATAACAATGGAACCAAGCTTCGTTAAGGCAAATGAAGAATTTTGCTCGTCTGAGTTTAGAAACGTGAGAAATTCCTTGTAAGTAAATTGTATTTATCTTTTCCCTGGATACATCCAATTTAGATAAAATTCAAACCCGTTTTGAACTCATGCGAGTTTATTTTACTTTCATAGGTTATTTTTACAATGAACTTATCATTGTTTATTTTTGAGGTTAGCTCTCTTACAGCTTGTAAGTTGCTATTTCAGAGTTAATAACATGTTAAGACCCGATAAAACAACTACATTTCTGTAATTAATAAGCAAGTAGTAGTAGTATTTTTCCTCGTAGAAAACACCTTAAATCTGATAAATCACCAAGTCAAATGTATTTGTTCTAATTAATTTCAATTATTTTAGGTCTTCAAGACCATCATTTATGGGGATGATGCAATCAGTTGTGTGAAACTGAAACGGGAAGGAAATATTTGTACACTAAAGTGCAAAATTTGAAGATTTGCCCAGAGCAAATATATATATATATATATATATATATATATATATATATATATATATATATATATATATATATATATATATATATACATATATATATATATACATATATATATATATATATATATATATATATATATATATATATATATATATATATACATATGTATATATATATATATTATATATATATAAATATAAATATAAATATATATAAAAAAATATATATATATATATATATATATATATAATTATAATTTATATAAATATATATATATATATATATATATATATATATATATATATATATATATATATATATATATATATATATATATATATATATATATATATATATATACTTTGTTGAGTGTTCTTATTGATGTGTTTTTACACTGCGGTACTGCACACTACTCTTGGAATTCATTTGTATCACACGAATTAATTTGATGTTTTGTTTACTTTCTCCGCTACGCATAGACACAATGATATGTTTACCTAAGCGTGACGTCAGACCAACGCCATGACACATGCGAGCTGTTTTCGCGCGCTATTGAAATAATATAAGAAGAATGGCTTTAAACTCCGTTAAACTTAAGTTTATTACCGAAATGAAGGTTTTTTTGTGAATAGTAAATAAGAACCCACATTAAGGAAGAGTATTTCAAAATCTTTCGTCACGCCTATTCAAATTTATTAGGAAGTGATAGTTCCAAATACTCACACCTAAAAATAACATCGTCATTCGGGGCAGAGAAAAAACGTTTTATTTTTAAAAATGTGAAAGTAGGAAAGGACTTGCTTCCGCGTTTTAATTACATTATAGATTATGAAGTGAACTATTTTGCAAATTACGCACGATGTTTGTCAAATAAGACAGAATTACCGCGGATGAAAAATGAACAAAAAAGTGGCCTGCATAATTTTTGTTCGTTTGGAAAAATTGAGAATGAAGTGTCTATTTATATTTCATACAAAATCGAAGTATGTTTCATACGTGAAATAATTATATTATTTTTCGTAGAACTAGTGTACAGATTCTTATTGATACGTGTGAAGAATCTTTACAGAAAAAATATGTTACTGAAAATGAAACTTCGTAATCGTGTAAAAGGCTGACGCTATTGAAAAATGCTTTGGAAAAAAGCCAAGAATCATTAAATTTAAAAAATGAGTATCAAATTTTTTCGATAGAGGGTGTTGTTTGGATAGGACAAAATTTTTTGAATGAAAATTTGGTATATATATATATATATATATATATATATATATATATATATATATATATATATATATATATATATATATATATATATATATATATATATATATATATATATATATATATATATATATATATATATATATATATTAATTATATATATATATATATATATATATATATATATATATATATATATATATATATATATATATTTAAATTGATCATAAGGGTAAAACGACTAATTTTTTGGATGAATTTAAGTAAGGCTTCTGGAAGTACAACATACAGTTTTTATCTAATAAAGTACAGTTTTTTATATTAATTTCTTACTAAATTTTGAGGTTATTTGTAGGATTTCTGCCAGGCTCAAAACAGATTTCGTTTTTTAATTTAAAGTAATTAAGTTCGGACATCACATGTATTTTTGTTAGTATTTAACTTTATTTATGAATACTTAAGGTTAATCAGCAATTATCTTAATTTGATATTTTTCTTCCTTCATTTTATTTGACATCTACTTCTTTTCATTCTTGTACTCTGTGTTCTCTATTCATCGCAATCGGTCCATCATAGAATCTTGAGTTTTCTTTCGATTTTTCCAATACGTATTTATATATGGAACTAAGATTTTTGGTGTCTGTTTTTTTGTTTATGGAGTTTTCTTGTTTATTAATTTCAATCATTTCCAAGATTAATTTTTTATGGTAATTTCGTTCAACTTGTAACACTTTACAGTCTTCATAATTCATCCTGTGATCTGAATTGAACGCATGTGTGGCCAGTGCACATCTTTCGTGATGTTTTCTGGTGTCTGACTTATGCAACGTCAACCTGCTCTTTAACCATTGCGATGTTTGACCTATGTATGTGAAAGAAATGCTAATACAACAGATCTTATACATTATGCTTCATATCCCAACATCAATGGATTGACAAATAAACTAAAAAATATATTTAGACATGAGAATGTTAAAATCGCTGTACATAATCAGGTAACTGTAAGGAATTTATATAAAAAATTAAAAGATCCAATTCCGAAAACACTAAAAAGCAATGTGGTGTATGAAATAAAATGTGTTGATTGTGAAGGGAGATACATAGGTCAAACATCGCAATGGTTAAAGAGCAGGTTGACGTTGCATAAGTCAGACACCAGAAAACATCACGAAAGATGTGCACTGGCCACACATGCGTTCAATTCAGATCACAGGATGAATTATGAAGACTGTGAAGTTGAACGAAATTACCATAAAAGATTAATCTTGGAAATGATTGAAATTAATAAACAAGAAAACTCCATAAACAAAAAAACAGACACCAAAAATCTTAGTTCCATATATAAATACCTATTGGAAAAATCGAAAGAAAACTCAAGATTCTATGATGGACCGATCGCGATGAATAGAGAACACAGAGTACAAGAATGAAAAGAAGTAGATGTCAAATAAAATGAAGGAAGAAAAATATCAAATTAAGATAATTGCTGATTAACCTTAAGTATTCATACATAAAGTTAAATACTAACAAAAATACATGTGATGTCAGAACTTAATTACTTCAAATTAAAAAACGAAATCTGTTTTGAGCCTGGCAGAAATCCTACAAATAACCTCAAAATTTAGTAAGAAATTAATATAAAAAACTGTACTTTATTAGATAAAAAACTGTATGTTGTACTTCCAGAAGCCCTGAAGAAGAATTAAATTAAATTCGAAAGCTTGGCAAAAAATAATGAGTTTTACTTAAATTCATTCAACAAATTAGTGGTTTTACCCTTATGATCAATTCAAAACTTTAAATCAAAGACTATTAGAAACGTAAACATATATATATATATATATATATATATATATATATATATATATATATATATATATATATATATATATATATATATATATATATATATATATATATATATATATTATCTAGTTAGAATTATAAAAAAAAATTCCCAAATAATCATTGGTTATCTGTTGTATATTAGTTATTCTCTGTTAAGTGAAATCGAGAGTGAAATAATGTCTTGAAACCAAAGAGGGGTCAACAAAGTATGACATTGTGGCGTCCATGTATAGATCTAAATTTAAGAACAATCAAACTTCAAACTTGAAAATATTAGCAGCATGATCAATATTATTATAAGGTTTAAATTTTTTTGTATCACTTTTTAGCACGTGGCGGTCCCGCGAATTATGTTTTGTAAATTTTCTAAAATCTTTGATTTTAAAGAGAAATACCTATATAAATAATTTTGGAAGTACTGTTTTAATTTAATAATTTTTAAATTTAAAATTGTTAAATATGTGACGTCATACCAGTAACGAGGGGGGCCATAAAAACGTGACCTCCTTTGTTAAAAAAATTATTAAATTCGTGTTATGCATGGCCCCTAAGTACAAAATAAAAATTCAGGTGAAGCTTTGACATTTCAAGAAATGTTCACCGAAATTTGTAATTTTTATATAAGCTTCTAAAAGGGCCATGATCACGTGTCAAATATATCGCTAATACGTCGGCCAATCATTGACCGTTTCAAGGATAAGGTCAAGAGTGAGCCGGATGGTTCTCACAGTACCCAAATAACCGTGGGATCCGAAAATGAGCGCGGAAAATCGACCGATTTTCGCGTTATTATTCTTTTGTATCGTAGAACATCAATTGATTTGTCAATCGCGATGACACAGTCGATAAAATCGGTTCCGTTCAATTTTCATTGTCGGACGTTCTTCCATTCATTATCTGCATCATTCAGCCGCGTTCCATGACCTTGATCCCCGCTTTTAAGTGTGCGGATCCAATCTGATTGTCCGGCTAGTTACATATTATATGTTTCCGGGATCTGTAATTATGGACAAAAAAATAATTGCGTGGGTATTTTTTTTACTCTGTATGTAGATCAATTAGGTTGATCCTATCAACTCCCGTCCAAATTATATATACATATATATATATATATATATATATATATATATATATATATATATATCTATATATATATATATATATATATATATATATATATATATAGATATATATATATATATATATATATATATATATATATATATATATATATATATATATATATATATAATATATATATATATAGATATATATATATAATATATATATATATATATATATATATATATATATATATATATATATATATATATATATATATATATATATATATATATATATATATATATATATATATATATATATATATATACCGGGTGTAAGTGAGTGATGGTCCACCCCTATAACTTTTTAACGGGTTCTTCGATTTTATTGTAATTTGGGTGGTTTATCTCGGACATAATTTTGAATTTTTTGACATACGAAATCAATATGTCTGACTTCCGGTTTCATTGAAAACTATATAAAAATTGAAAATTCAAATGGAACAGCCTATACATTTTAACATATTTTAATTCTGAGGCTTCAAATACATACATTCCATGTGTCAAATGTTAATTGTAGCGATGTTTCAATTTTGTTTTTTATTTTATTTTTTTTATCGTAGATGGCTGCGACGTCGTCTAAATCATAAATAATTGACTAAGAATATCGCCCAAAGTGATAATTTATCTAAAAATTCATTCACTTGAAGTTTGTTAGCGATTAAATTCTTTGTCGAACCAAAACTAAGTTTTTTTAATAGTAACATACATGGGTCACCCATTATATTAAACAGCTCTTTCAAAATTCCTTCAAATTGATTAACATATCAGTTTTCCCAATTACTTTATGACGAAGTAATTATTAATACTCTTATTTTTGTTAACACCCTTTGCTCCTGTGACCGACCCTGTTTGCGAAGCCGGAAGTCAGCCATATCAATTTGGTATGGAAAAAAATTCTAAATTATGTCTAATATAAACCATCCAAATTTCAATAAAATCCAAGAACCCTTCAAATAGTTATAGGGGTGGCCAATGACTCATTTACACCTGATATGTGGGGTGGGGGGGGGGGGGGGTGGGGGGGGGGGGGGGTGGGGGGGGGGGGGGGTGGGGGGGGGGGGGGGTGGGGGGGGGGCGGGGAGGGGGGGGGGGGGGAAAAAAAAAAGATAATTTTATTACGATTAATTTGATACCGCACTCTTGGTATTAGGTTGAAAGAAAACTTCCGATAAAAACCTTTCAGATAAAAACCTTAGAACTTTCTTTAAATGAAGAATATAATTGAGATTAAAATAACATTTGAAATCATCGAGTAGCCTGTGACCAACACAACTGAAACAAAATAAGTCCGAAGCCTCGCCCACAAATCTTCGTCCAAGGACGGTAAAGAGGACCATTTTAGGACCGAAATTATTTATTTGAACGCATCTATAGCCCTCTGGAATAAAAATTTATTTCGAAAAAATAATAGAACGGTTACAAAAAGTAGCGAATGATACATGGTTGTATTCTAAATGTCATATGGAGACAAAAAAACTGAAAATATACCAGGTGTGTTATTCAAAAATCGAAACATTATGTCACTTCCGGTGAAACCGGAAGTTTCATGAAGTTGAGTTACTTGTCAAAAAATGAAGTTTTATGCATTAAACAGATCCTGTAAATTTCATTTTCTCCGAAAACAAAAAAGTTATAGGGGCGAGCCACCTTCCGTGGACACCCGGTATATATATATATATATATATATATATATATATATATATATATATATATATATATCTTATATATAAAATTCTCGTGTCACAATGTTCGTTCCCATACTCCTCCGAAACGGCTTGACCGATTCTCATGAAATTTTGTGAGCATATTGAGTAGGTCTGAGAATCGGCCAACATCTATTTTTCATCCCCCTAAATGTTAAGGGTAGTCCACCCCTAAATTTTTTATTTTATTTTTTAGACAAAATTTTTTGTTTTTATTTTTTTTGATACAGCATACAAAAATACATACAATCCTGAATTTTCACCCCTCTACGATCAACCCCTATTTTTTATTTGTTAAACTCCTTCGAAATGACTCGACCGATTCTCATGAAATTTTGTGTGCATATTTTTCAATAGCCATTTTAATAATTTAAACAACGTTTGCCGGGTCAGATATATTGATAGATAGATAGAAAGATAGATAACTAGATAGATAGATAGATAGATAGATAGATAGATAGATAGATAGATATACATCGGCAGATAGATGAATAGATAGAAAGACAGATGGATAAAAATAATTTATATGGCTGAACGTTTGCCCGGTCAGATAAATTGATAGATGGATATGCAGATAGATAGACAGATAGATAGATAGATAGATAGAAAGATAGATAACTCTCTAGATAGAAAGATATATAGTTAGATAGGCAGATATACATCGGCAGACAGATGAATAGATAAAAATAATTTATATGGCAGAACAACGTTTGCCGGGTCAGCTAGTATATATATATATATATATATATATATATATATATATATATATATATATATATATATATATTTATATTTATATATTTTATCTAAATTTATATAATATTTTATATATATATATATATATATATATATATATATATATATATATATATATATATATATTAGCAATAACAGGCTTGTTGAATCTTAAAAAACTCGATTTTATTAAAAAAATTTTAATAAAATCGAGTTTTTTAAGATTCAGCAAGCCTGTTATTGCTAATAATTATCAAGAGATTAGAAATAGTTCACAGGCAACAACAATTCGAATAAATAATTAATTATATATATATATATATATATATATGTATATATATATATATATATATATATATATATATATAAAGTTTCACTATATAAAAATATTTAATACTGTACTAAGCAGTAAAGGGTAGTCGACATGTTTCGAGTTATGAACTCATTATCAAGACTGGCTACAAGAGAGTACTACATCTTATTTTATAAAACAGACAAAAGCAAAGGGGATACCTGAAAATCAATTTGTTCGTTTACAAGGGGTAAGTGATTATGATGGGCGGAACTTATTTCGAGAATTTCAAGAAGATCAAGGCGCTTTTCTTTGTTACCTGAATGCAACAATTTGTTGAAATCTAGGAAATGATTAAATTTTATACAATGTTGGGAGACGCCCGTAGTATTTTTATTTTGTAAAATTGACTTTTTATGTTCTTCAACACAAATGTTTATATTCCTTCCTGTTTGTCCTATATAGAAAGCAGGACATTCGTTGCAAAATATTTTGTAAACACCACTTTTTTTCTCCGATCTCGGATTTTTATTTATAATTGACCAAGAATGACTTCAAGTTTCTTTTATTTATTAAGCCAAGTGTGTTTCATTTTAAAGTTTAAACTTTATTCTTGTATATATATTTTATTCCAAAGATGATTTTCGAGAAAAAAATTCTGTTTTTCACTTAATTAACATTCATTTATCAGATAACTAGGGGTCAATAATTTCTGCAACAATGGAAGCTGCGTGTTTAAAATCTACACAGGCAACAAGTGATTACGAGATAAAATTCCTCAAAAATACAAAGCCTTAACAAATACATTATTAAATTTGAATTAAGACGAAAACAAATATGTTCGTTGTTTTAAGTCGTTTCTGGAAACTGTTGAGCCAGCAGCGATTCGGGTAAATATAAACCCAATTTATCAACAATTTATGTTTGAATGATTGCGTTCTTTTATTTTCGTTCGTATAACAAATGAAAGAAACAATGGATTGCGTGTCAAATTATTAAATCTGGTAAACAAGCGAAAAATGTTAATTGGGTATTCTATGTGGAGTATTTAATTTTACTTAATGCAATAATAATCTTACTCAAACTCAGATTATTGTCACTTGATATTTACGTTGTATGAAATACGCTCCGAAAAAGAAATTTTTTGTTTGTTTCGAGTTAGTTCTGAGTAATTGTTTATCTTACTATTTACATGAAGAGCAATGCATCAATGTATTTATTTTTTTTAGATAACGAGTAGATAATTTTTGGGTCTTCACATAAATTCTATACTCACTTTTAGCAGATAAGGTAACAATCTATCAAATATTTTGAAGCCAACTATTATTGAAGAGAAACACAGCAGATGGCTTGTCATAATTTTTTATTTAAATGAGTTGATAATCGAAACCAATTTTTTTCCTGGTAAATCGATATTGAGAATGGGTTTCTAACATGAAATATAATATAGAGAACAAATATTTTCAAAAACGGGTTCAATCCACACAAAAAATTCAGAAAATCTACATAGTACGGTATATATTTTTTCCGTCGACCTCTAAATAGAAGCTTACTTTAACGTACACGAAATTGATCATTAATGACCCATTTTAATGTGCAATTTCTCCTATTTTAATGTATGATCGTCATGGGCAACCAAACACAGAAGTATTCAGCACGGATGAGCAATAGTTGAATTATTCTGTGTCTGTACTGTTATTCCTCAGAGAAAAGGAATTCATAATTCATATCGAAAAATTTAACTCTATACAAAATAAAGTAGAACTGCGGAAAAAATTTTATGTAATAATCGTTGGAAAGTAATTAACACTTCAGCTACCACCAGTTCCACATATTCCTTATCGGATATTGTAGGTAATATGAACTATTCAGAATGTTACATGTCTAATATTCCATCTATGAATTTCTCAAATTGTTCCATCGGGAGCATAAATATAAATATTTCGAAATGAACATAGAAATTTATATTGTGTCAAATGTATCTGTTCTACAAAATAAAAATTTATTTCAATCAAAAATTTATACTCAATTCATGATGAGGTCGACGGAAAAAACTTGTAATAAACTCGTTTATTAATGTAGCGATTAATGGTCTCGAACTATTAACACGCTCGCTCCGCTCACGCGTTAAAATATCTCAACCATTAATCGCTGTCATTAATAAACTAGTTTATTAAATAACTGTTAATGTACAATTTCTCCTATTTTAATGTATGATCGTCATGGGCAACCAAACACAAAAGTATTCAGCACGGAATAGTTGAATTATTCTGTGTCTGTACTGTTATTCCACAGAGAGAAGGAATTCATAATTCAAATCGAAAAATTTAACTCTATACAAAATAAAGTAGAAACTGCGGAAAAAATTTTATGCAATAATCGTTGGAAAGTAATTAACACTTCAGCTACCACCAGTTCCACATATTCCTTATCGGATATTGTAGGTAATATGAACTATTCAGAATGTCACATGTCTGATATTCCATCTATGAATTTCTCAAATTGTTCCATCGGGAGCATAAATATAAATATTTCGAAATGAACATAGAAATTTATATTGTATCAAATGTATCTGTTCTACAAAATAAAAATTTATTTCAATCAAGAATTTATACTCAATTCATGATGAGGTCGACGAAAAAATCTTGTAATAAACTCGTTTATTAATGTAGCGATTAATGGTCTCGAACTATTAACGCGCTCGCTCCGCTCGAGCGTTAAAATATCTCAACCATTAAAACTAGTTTATTAAATAACTATTAATACAAGTCATTTCTTAATACTCGGGTACAAAAACGCACAGTCGTATAATGCGTAGATAAGTGACTTCAAATGTTTCTGACAATTATTTTGTTGAATTGTCAAATTTGTGTTGCCTTGACATCTACAAAACCAGTAAGCAAAGCAATATAGTTTTAAGTTTCTTCACATCTAATCCTTTTCGAAAATATCATCTTAATTCTATCGTTTCAACACCGTTTGCGGAAAAACCCGCATGTTTTATACGGAGAAAAGCACTTTTTGTGGCTCGACTTAAATTGTCGGCCTAGTCTCGCCACAAAAAGTATCACTTTTACTCCTAATAAAACGATATACTATTTCCATTCATATTCAAGGATACTTCAATTCATAAGACAGCACTTGAAGCTATGGAATAAAATTCCGTGCCTTTCACATATATCTGTTCTTCATAAGACGATTTTAATGATGAAACAGTATTTTTTAATTGATGGGGCTGTTATTTAGTTGAAATCTAGGTATCAGAATATGATTTTAAAACATATGTTGGATTTTGACTATAATTGAATCTATGACGCAGTGTTTCTCCACACGGTGGCTTCGTCAAATAGGTCTGAATACTAACATCTTGATATCACAATTTATATATTAAGAAGAAACGATAAAAATAAGAAATTAAATTATGAAATGAATGGGTATGAGGAAACTCATAAAAGTTACTTACATCAATTATGGAATATATTCAGCAGTGGGAGATGTTTTAAGTCTATGTGTCAATTCAATAAGTAATGAGAATTCTTATACCTGTTAATTTTTCGGTCTTCCCAAAAGTTCAGTTTCAATCTTCTACTAACTCTATGTAAAATATAGAAAGTTCAATTGAATGAAGGTTCTCATCTATTAAATGATTGGAATGATGAATTTCTCTTATTCATTACAAACAAAACAGCGCTTATGTTCTTTGGTTGCTTGTTTGAAGTTTCTATGTATTCTACCGATATACATTTTGTTACAATCACGACAATTTATAGATACCTGATTTCCAGAATTTATTTGTTTTTCATTTATTGTTCTGTAGTCGGGAGTCTGACTAGATCCTCATACGACACGACAGCATCTAGGCCAGTGTTGCCAATTCATCATATAACTTTTACAAAAATAATTGTTGTGGGATAACTTAGGTTATATTATTGATGTTCATAATTTGAATAATAAACATACGATATTATAATGTGAAAACATTGATATCAGTTTTCACTAAGGTTACCGAAATAAATTAAAATATTGAATTTCCAATCAACATCTTTGTAAAGCAGTAGAACTAGTTTTATTGCTAAATTAATTTTTGACAATATTGTCAATTGATTGGGAATTATATGCATTATTGTTAGCCACAATGTCCAATTCTTTATTGAATCAAATATACTTACCCCACTATTTAATTGTAATCGTTTTTTTTTACTAAAATCTATATATAAGATTTTTGTATTAAATTCTATCTGGTGAAACACAGTCATAGATACAAGATACAATTGTTCTAATCGTTATGGATTTTAACTAAGTAACGGCTTCATCAATTCAAAATCTATTTAGTTTTCGGTACAGATGAATTTACTCCTTCATTATTTTTTTATTGCAACGACCTTGATACCGTCGTACGATTTTCAGCTCTTGTTCCCGTTGCTCTTCACAAATATGGTGGGAAAAGTAGACATCGAAAGTGAAGTGGAAGGTGGTGGTTTTTCTGGCCAAGCAGGGGCGATTAGATGGGGCATAGCCTGGGGGCTGAGAAGTTTCGTGGACCCAGAGACCGTCGAGAAAATGAGATTAGGTGAGTAAGGCACAATCCGACCCATCGTTGATTTGGAATAATTATATTTCAAAATCGGTAACTATTAAATTTAAGAATATAGTATTTCTAATGAAATGTAAAAAAAATATGTTCTTTCATTACATCTTTTTTACAACATTTTTAGTTGTGAAATTTATAGACCATTAATATATATTATTTTCTTTCCTGTTGAACTATTTTTTTGATATAGTTATTCCCAGTTTGGTATTTTATTAATCAATTTGTTTGATTTGACCAATTCATGTTATTTTTCAACACGTGTGGATTGTTTCTATATGTATTTATAATTTATTCATTTTCAATATTTCATTTCAGCTGGTTTGCTAACTAAAGATTTTCGTACTCGTGAGCGCATGAAACCTGGACAAGCAGGTGCTCGAAGGAAATTTACATGGAAAAAGAGATGAGGTGTTTTCACATGTGGTATTTACTTATAATTTGCGTAATTTGTTTTTATTAATATAAAGAATATGTGTAAAATATGTTTTTATATCTATAAATTCGTTTATAATAACAGTGTGGTAACAGATAGCCTAGCCTAGAGTATCCAGCACTGAAGACACTTAAAACGACCATAATAGATATTGCTGTATATGAACTTATTCTCTGCTTGAGCAGGCCAATAATGATTTATTTATAAATAGGCTTTTATTATTTCTCTTATTGAAGGAGTTTTCAATATTGAAGTAGGTATCCAACAATTACTAAGAAAAAATTACAGTTTAAAGAAATTATGAATGAAAAACATAATGAAGAAAGGTGATAAATTAACAATATTTGCAATATATTGATATAAAACAAAATTCAAACTATATGTTTTAATAAAAAAATTAAACTTGATCAAAAACAAAGATCAGAAATTTAGAAAAAAAAGATCAACTGCTGTGTAGGTCAAATACTTTGTCATAATATACTAAGAGAATAGGCATATTTTGTAGTTTTCAATCATATAAAGCAACTTAATTTCTTTTCAATTGTTTTAAATTTTTCTTTTCTACTTCTAAAGTATAATTTCAGTTTGAAAACATTGTGTGTGTGTGTTAAAATTTGAATGCTATGAATGTTTGTGTGAAATAAATCAAAAACATCTCATCTAAAAAAAAACTGTATTTAGGAAAAACTATTACATCTTGTTCAGCGGTTTTAATCCAAGAATTGACATTCCGGCATGTAGGACATCTCTAGATCTTACGAACAACAGTAGCCTCTGGGCACCGACATCAGGATCTATTCCCTTAATCTTCAATACTTTCAATGCCTTACTGATATCATTGCTGAAAATATTTGTCAATTAATTAATATATTTTATTCGAAAGTATTTCAAAACATTAAATCAAATGGAATCAACAGACAAACTTTCATAAAATTCATTGATGTTATGAAACCTGTACGAATTATCTTTTAATAACCCAGGAAGGCCAAATGAGGGCACCTTGAAATGTAAAATAAGGACACCTTCAAAGGTCCCCAGATGAGCACAAATAGAAAGGCCATATAAAAACACCTAGGAGTGGTAAATGAAGATACAAAGATAGGCAAAATGGAGCCCAACCTAATCAAATCTTACTGAGTTTGGTATGAACGCTAAACCTAGGAGAATCTACAAAAATTGTATTAAAATGCTACATCAATAATCGAGTACAGAAAGAAAATAGATTTTATTCAATTAAACACAAACAATCAATGATCTCATTATTGTATCATTATAGTGGTATAATAATTTTTATAACTTTATAAAGAAATAAAAAAACTAACTTTTCACAAGTTGAAATAAAAATCTATTGAGTAAACGCGTTTCGTCATAACATTGACTTCATCTCGTACTAAATTATGGTATTACAAAACAATCTATTTATACGAAAATTGAATATAACAGAGGGGTTCCTCGAGAAACTAAATAACAATAAGCAATTCATTCAGAGATATTAGTAGGTACATTGAACAGATTAAGGAGAGGAGCAGGGTTTACTTCAATCTTGTCGTTAACTAAATTTCCGGAATTTTTATATTTATTGATGTATAGGGATTCCCAACAGTTCTTTTATGGAGACTTTTTTCTAATTGTAATATATTATAATTGTGAATAAAAATATGGTTTTCTTGACTCTAATTATACGTGCCATCTTATTCAAGAAAACCATACCTTAAATCACAATTATAAAATACTCTCCACAAAACCAACTGTTGGGAATCCCTAAGGCATAAAAATATCAGCTCGGCATAAAAACTTTCTGTATAGGCAAATGCGGCGCGATGAGATACCAGGAGAGGTTTATAAACAGTACAATCAGGTATTTAGGAGAGTAATTCAGGATGCCAAGCGGAGGTTTAATGTGAATTTACTGCAAAATGCAGATAATCCCGGTAAGGCCATGTGGAATTTAGTAAAAAAAATACACACATAAAAATCCCAAAAGCTCGGAATCAGTTCTTAAAAATTTATCAAAGGAAAATAACACAGACCAAAATATATTAAATCAAGTCAACGAGTACTTCATAAATGCGTGCCCAGATTTAGGGCTGTCTAACAATATAACATACATCCCCCTCTGCCTACACTCCCTATACTTGCTCCCTACTGATCCGGAGGAAGTAAGACACATAATAAGTAATTTAAAAAATAAAAAGTCAGCTGGGGCTGATGGAGTGCCAGTACACTTGCTTAAGCAAGTGGCTGAGGAAGAGGCTCCTACTCTATCCCACATAGTAAACCTGTCCTTGCAAACAGGAATCTTTCCGGACCAATTAAAAATGGCGCAAATAAGTCCAATCTATAAAAAGGGAGATAAGGGCTTAATATATATCAAACTACAGGCCAATTGCTATTCTCAACAACATAAGCAAAATTTTTGAAAAATAATTTATAAAAGATTTCTGAACTTTTTGGATGAACACGAGCTTATCTCCACCTATCAGAATGGTTTCCGCCCAGGAAAATCCACGGCTAGAGCAATATATCAAGCCTTGGAAAAGGTACTACAGGCTCTAAATAATAATAAGACAACACTTGCTGTCTGCCTAGATTTGTCAAAGGCATTTGACAGTGTTAGATATGATGTCCTGTTCGAGAAGATGCATAGGTATGGCTTTAGGGGAACATCTTTGAAATTAATTCAATCGTATCTAGAAAATCGGCCACAACGTGTCGTTAGTGCTGCGGTTGGCGGTGGTACGCCGGCCTCTGACATTCAGTTTGTAAAGCGGGGTGTACCCCAGGGATCAATCCTGGGCCCGCTGCTATACATTATATATACGAATGAGCTGCCGGACGTTACGGGCCACCACACTGTCCAGTATGCTGACGATACAACTCTTATTTTCGACATTGAAGGTGCATCGAGCGGAGAGAATGAGATTGAAGAAGCCCTAAAAGTTTTAAAAACTTGGTTCGACTCGAATAACCTAATATTAAACATCAATAAAACCCAGCTTCTAAAATTTTCATATCACACAGCTGAGGAAGCAAACAGTTTCATATTCGACAATGTAACCTTCAGGGCAGTAAACTCTGCCCTATTCCTGGGTTTAACCTTAGACTCTAGACTGGATTGGAAACCACAAATTGACAATCTAGCAAGTAAAATAACACAGTCATCCTTCGCGCTTGGGGTACTATCGAAAAATGCAGGGGTGGGGGTTGCCCTTGCAGCATATCATGCATATATTCAATCACGAATAAGGTATGGGATCGTGTTCTGGGGCGGCAAGGATCATGACGGTGCAGAAGGCCAGCGTGCGTAAGATTTTTGGCATGAGACGGATGGACAGCTGCCGTCCAGTGTTTCGCGAGGCGGGCATCCTTACTGTGTTCAGCACATATATATTGGAATCCGCGGTATTCTTTAAGCTCAATAAAGACCTATTCTCGCAGACCGCCCGTGAACATAATTACAATACAAGAAGAAAACTTCACCTCCTTCCCCCTAAATACAACTACACTTACTTACAAAAAAATGTCCACCACCAAATAGTAAACCTGTACAACAAGCTTCCGCTAAATATTAAAAACAACAGTCTCAATAAATTCAAAACTTTGTTAAAGACACACCTCATATCAAAGGCCTACTACACAATGGAGGAATATTTGAGAGATGGGTGATGAGTTCAAGCTAGTTTTATCTCTAGATTTCCAAGATAAAACTACGATTTGGTGTTTAGCATCTCGTCTTATATTTTATAAACATTTACTTTTATTTTAGTATCTTCATGTCTTATCTCGTTGTTTGTTGTATAATGTATTTTATATTGTATTTGTACTTTACTATAATATGATTTTACGCTATGTTGACATGTTCTACGCATTTTATGTATATAATAGAACTAATAAAGACATATATCTATCTATATATCTAGCTATACATCAATGAATATTAAAATTCCGGATACTTAGTTAACGACCAGATTGACGTAAACCCTTCTCCTCTCCCTAATCTGTTCAATGTACCTACTAATAACTCTGAATGAATTGCTTATTGTTATTTAGTTTCTCTAGGAACCCCTCTTTTATATTGAATTTTTCGTATAAATAGATTGTTTTGTAATACCATAGTTTAGTACGAGATGAAGTCAATGTTTTGACGAAACGCGTTTACTCAATAGATTTTTATTTCAACTTGTGAAAAGTTAGTTTTTTTATTTCTTTATAAAGTTATGAATTTGAACTTTCGCCAAGTAAATGCCAATTTAATTCAATATAATGATTTAACTTACCACAGATGAAATAAGTAAGTTACAAGTATGCAAGCTTCGTATTGTTCCTCAGTTCTATAGAGGACATCCTGAAATTTGGCCAGTGATTTAATAAGGTTCATCACTTCTTTTTCCTGCAATACTTCAGGTACAAATTCGGGAGGTAAGGTAGCCCCACAGTTTTCCTGTAAGCTTATGAGTCGGCAGTGTGTGTATTGCAATCGGATACCTGTATCGCCTTGCACCTTCAACATGCATCAAAAAAATTTCGTAAAGGGAAAATCTTTTTCAAACCAGGTTTTGTCTGAAGCATCAAGTAAATTTCAAACTAGTAACTAAACCAGAGCATTGTGACTGAGTGAAATATTATCATCACAAAATATTTTAATAATAAACATTTTTTAAAACAATATGAATCCTTTTTGAGTACGTTGATGATGTATGACTGATCCTCCAAACAAAGGAGTTATTACTTTTAATTTTTTCAACTCTTTCGATAATTAATCATAAATTAAAGGATCTTGAATCGTACTTGTGAAACTAAGACTATGGATTAGAAAAAATAACAATTTTTTTCAATAAAATTGGAATTAAAGTTCCCAAATCATATTTCAACTTTTGCAATTTGCAGTATTTTTTCAAAAATTTTAATACAAGAAATTCTTTCCCTAAATCTCATCTTTGGGAAGTGTACTTTTTGGTTGAGGAATTACCTGCTGAAATATGTGACCTTTATTCTCGCCTGTACAGGGTGTCCCAAATTCGAGGGTGACCATTGGGATCTCGGAAACTATAAGAGATACGAAGTCGGTTAAATTATGGCAAAGTTGCGCAATTTTACGACCAATAAAATGTCGTTTTCAAATTTGAAAAATTCCGAATACTTCCGAAGATATTCGGAAAAAACCGAAATTTTGTAAAATGGGTTTTATTTTGTCCTCGCCTTATTTGAAGAGATATTTTAAAATAAATACCACTTTGTTATTGTCACCTTTCTTCCTTTATAATATAGTGCTATTAAATTTCAAATCCGACGTTTCGTTTCCGAGATACCATCATCAACTTTATATTTTTAAATACGGACCTGGATTTTTTATTACGTTTTTTGATAGATTATTACCACCTTAAAGTAATGACGTATCACAAAAATTAAAAAATTTAAAAAATATATAAAAAATATCTAATGTAACAAATTTAATTTACGCTAGCAAGCTTTAAAATTATTAAAACAAAACAGCAATAACCAAAACAACAATAAATTATATAACAAATATTATAAAAGATATTCAAACTGAAGACCTTCTGCTTGAATGCATTTTGCACTCAGCCTTCTTAATCTTGAAATCGACCGCTGAATGACTCTAGCAGGAATTGATCGTATTTCTCGATATAAATTAAGACGCAATTGATTAATATCATCTGGTATTTCACGGTACAAACGATTTTTTAAGTATCCCCAGAGAAAATAATCCAGAGGATTCAGGTCCGGACTTCTGGCAGGCCAACGCACAGGTCCCTGATTACCCATCCATTGATTCAAAAACGTATTTAATAAATCCGTAACTATTCGACCATTATGAGGGGGAGCACCATCTTGATGCCACCATAGTTGCCTTAAAATGTTTAAAGGCTCATCTTCTAATTGCTCCAGAATAGGGTTTAGTATTAATTCAATGTACCTTTCTGAGGTTAAACTACCTTCGAATATTACAGAGCCGAGAATTTTGTTTTGCCACATTCCTACCCACACATTAAAAGATCTTCGCCCTTGTGGTCTTACTTCCGCATTCTGCCTTGGATTTTCTATTGACCAATAATGTTCGTTATTCCTGTTAAATATACCGTCTGTTGAAAAACTACATTATCATCTTCTGTCAGTTTGTTAGCAAGCCAATTACAAAAATTCATTCTTCTTACATTATCTCCCGGTAAAAGTGTTTGGCTTATATGAATTTTTTACGGCCGATAATTATTTGATCGCAAGGTTCTCCATATTCGCATGCGAGGCATTTGAAGTTCATTTTGAAATTCCCTAATAGAACCTCTGGGAGCATTATTGACCTCTCAATATGCTCAATAGGAAACTTATTATCTCAATATCAACTCCAGCTTACCAAATTTAAAATATTTTCCTCTTGCTCTGGATTTACACGACGGCCATATTGATTTCTGGGCTTACCAAAACTTCCAAATTCCACCAAATTTCTATCAAGTTTGGCAAAAAAGTTTTCATGCTGCTGCAATCACTCGAGATATGCTTGAAGATATCGTTCACTGGAAATTCTGGAATTTCTACCGGAAGCGTAATATATCCGTAGCATATCACGCTTCTCTAGGTTTGAAAACATTTTTAGCAGGTGAAAATAAATGATAGAAGCTGAAAATCTGACAGGTGTATGAAATAAATAAAACATTATGACATTTCCAGGTAAGTTCTGGTTCTTTTGTTTCACAGACATCTTTGATTTAATGTAAATTAGATATTTTCATAGATGCCAATAATTTTTCAATTTTTATGATACGTCATTGCTTTAAGGTGGTGATAAGCTACCAAAAAACGTAATAAAAAATCCAGGTCCGTATTTAAAAAAATAAAGTTGATGATGGTATCTCGGAAACGAAACGTCGGATTTGAAATTTAATAGCACTATATTATAAAGGAAGAAAGGTGACAATAACAAAGTGGTATTTATTTTAAAATATCTCTTCAAATAAGGCGAGGACAAAATAAAACCCATTTTACAAAATTTCGGTTTTTTCCGAATATCTTCGGAAGTATTCGGAATTTTTCAAATTTGAAAACTGCATTTTATTGGTCGTAAAATTGCGCAACTTTGCCATAATTTAACCGACTTCGTATCTCTTATAGTTTCCGAGATCCCAATGGTCACCCTCGAATTTGGGACACCCCGTACAGAGAAAATATTTGATGCACAGATAATTGCTATTTTCTTCATATGTGACTTTAAAATTGTCTTTTAAGTTGAAAATTGCGTTGTGAATTTGAACGTTATAATATTTGATAAATGCAATTTTTTTACCTGTAATACTTTTTCCCAGTTGAACTCGTAATCCTTCTGCCTTCTCTGTTTTAAATCGTTAATGATCACACAAGATACACCCAGTATATCAGATGTTTCACCATCTTTGACATGTACCTTTGTTGCTGCAAATAATACAAAGAACAATTTAATTAACCACACTAAAATCAGATAGTCCTACATTTTTATTTGTAAAATACATTTGAATATAATTACAAAAGAATATTAAAAAGAAAATTAAAACTAATTCTAGAAGGCTTGCTCTTCATTATTTGAAGATTTAGATCTGTGTTTTTTCTCCTCTCTGAAAAGTTTCTGCAGAATATATTGATTCACTGACCAGCAGAATTTTATTAATGTATTTATTGAAAAAAATCTAATCATGAACTCTGTCCATTTATTAGTCGGTTTATAATATATTGATTTTCAATTCAAATAGACTGTGCCAATTATGATGAATTTTCATGTTCAAATCATTAATAACTTCAAAAGTTACTCACTTGGAGAAACCAACTGCTTCTGTGCCATCATCTCTTGGCATTCATCTAGGATATCTTTTAGAAAAACTGCGTTTCCTTTCCTAGTACTCATTCCTCTTATCCTTCCAAATTTAATATGGTGTAGACGATTGGCCCAAGGTAAATCTAATCTATGTAGCATTTCTTTTAGCATTTTAAAATGCTCACTTTGACTATTATCAACAATATAATACATTTTATCAAATTTATATTTATGAAATCTATCTATTGCTGCTGCAATATCCCTTGTGATGTACAGCGTAGAACCGTCACTCTTCACTATTGATACTACTTTCTTATCGATTGAAACAACTTGATTTCCATCTGCTTGTGTTTGTATAACTTTTTTATTTTGAAGATCTTTAATAACATTTTGGATATTATTTAGATTATACATTGATTCATAGTTATATTCATCAAATTCTACTCCTAACCTTTTATAAATTTGTTCTAATTCTTCTTTAGTGTATCCCATATATTCTTTCCAAATATTCAGATGTTCCAAAGAACCTTCTTCTAATTTAGAAAATTCAGATTTTGCTCTTTCAGAGACTGTAGAATCTTTCGCAGCAAGTTTATTGGCATAAACATAAGATTCGTATAATAATTTCAAAGGGTTATTTTTTATATCTCTACTACTATATTTCAGTTCATCAATACCAACTTTAATGAATCCAAATTGAGTACCCCAGTCGCCCAAATAATTTAATCTTGTTACTTTATTGTACACGAACTTATTGAGGTTACTGAGAAAATTTCCAATCATAGTTGATCGTAAGTGACCAAAATGGAATGGCTTAGCAATATTCGGGGAACTATACTCAAAAACTATACTCTTAGGTTTCAAATTGAAATCAGGTTTAGCACAATTTTCGATAACGTCCTTAATGAATATATTTCTTTCAATCTCAAACTGTAACTTTCTGTTAGCTTTATTGTTTGCATAAGAAATTTTTTTTATTATATCATCAGGTTGGATTTTTAATATTTCGGAGATGTTTGTAATGCCCAGTTGATTCTCCAAAATTTCCAAAGGTATGGTCATTTCTACCATCTTTTCGTTGTGTTCTCTTCCAACATGTATCCATGGTAGAAGTTCTGTTGGAGTGATTGAAACAGGTCTTTTCGAAGATTCTATTATCTGAAATTTGGCACCTTAAATCAACAGTAGATACCATAGTTTAACACTGATAGAAATAGTAAGTATATACCTTTCTTCCTAAATACAGTTTTAATTTTGTTGACATCCCTCAAGAATATTTAATAAAAATAAATTTGAAGTTTATCAATGTTTTCATATTTTAGGGAGGTTATTCATAGAAAATGCCTATAGAAAAATATATTCCTCCTTTGAAAACGAAGTTTCACAGCATACAAACCATTTACCCAGCTCAAAATATTTCACTAATTTTCTACAGTACATAATAAATGTTTTTCCAAATATATATCACTTATAATATAAATTTCTCTTCTCATTCGATTTGGGATTGTTTGTTTAAATATAAGAGAAAACTAAACAAAAACAAATTTCATTTCTCTGAAATTTAATATAAATAAGAATTCACATTATTTTCTTACTCACTTAGTTTTGATAAAAAAATGTTATTCACATAATTTTTTTTTAATATAATGATCAATCCTGGTGAGGTATAATAAACTTCGGTGAATAAATGGGAGAAGTGACAGAATTACTAAACCTTTCATGCGACTTAGAACTGAAGTCGATAACTCTGTCAAAAAATCTAGACAACTTGACAGAATTTGAAGTTCCAGCAGCTAAATACCTAGGTTGTCTACAGTCTAATAAAATTTCATCTGCACCAATTTGCGTAGCAAAAGTCTTCCTATTTGGCTTTCGTTCATTAGCTTGATTAATCTTGGTTCCAACTACCAAAATAGGAATTTGGTTGGTTCCCAAGAAGTTTTCTGGATCAAATTCGTCAAAACTTGTAACAGAAGTCAATGATGAATTTCCCCCTTCTCGATTCAAAAGTTCCTGCAACCAGTCGTTTAAATGTTCTTCAGATTTTCGATTTGTGAGATCATAAACTAAAATAATTCCATGACAGGGATTGTAGAACACATGCCTTTCATTTTTGTGATTATTGCTTCCACCAATATCCCACATTTCCACAAAATAAGTTTTCTGTTCTTTCGTACCCTCTTTGTATTCATGTAATTTTACTTCCACCGAAGATCCTATAGTCCAACTTGGAGACCTTATTGGTTCATTGTGTGCTATTAAGTTAACTAAAGAAGTTTTCCCTACTCCTGAATCTCCTAAAATCATAATCCGCACCCTTTTAATGGATGTATTCATTTCAAATTCTAGCTCTATAAATACTTGAAACGCAAAAAAGAAACAACCTGAAGAAGTTGGACATAAATATAACAAAACACGCTGATTTATTTTGTGATATTTTTCTGGTATTGTAGTTACCACTCGAAGCTAAGTGTTTGGGTATAATTATATTTTTGTTTTGTTTATATTCATTTTTGAAGTACCAAAGTTCCAAATTTTTAACCTAAGTTTATTACTTTCAGGAAGTGGCATAAAGAAAAAAAAATATCTTCTTCTGACATTTCATAGAAAAACATTTCGTGGCAGTGGAAAAAACTCCGACAATATTTTAGAAATTTTTTTTTAAGCATCCGCTAAACTGAAAAGAAAACTCTTATTGAAAAAATCGGACAGGGTTGTGCGGGCATACGACATTTTTGCTGTCCATATTTTACTTAAATCGTTAGCTTCCTCATTGCCTTGATTATTGGAATCTTGAAAAAGAAATTCTACAGCAAAATGCAGTGGCACCGTTGAATTATTGATATTTTTTTTATGATAATTCGCTCGTACGCGTGCAGAAGGAGACATCTCAAAAATACATGTTTTGAGAAAACAGCGATTAAAAATTTAGCCAATATTATGTTGATAGTATTTTATAGAAAAACTGTTTTAATCAAACCAAGTTTTTGCAGAATGTTCTTTATTTTTAGTCTACAATGTTTACAGAGAAAATGAAAATCTGAGATCTATAAACTTATGAAATAAAGTAAGAAGTCTCTGTGAACACAAATAAAATAACGGAAAATAATATGAGATAACTCATAACACACTGAATTTCTTTAATAAACTCTTCCTCCATATCGGGTAGGACGTCCTTAACATTTTTTTCTGTAGGTAAATTTTTATAAAAATTGTCGAAAACTTTGTCAATAAAAGGGAGTAGTTCAATAAGATTTTTTTTCTTCTCCTCTGATATCAAATTTGGGTATCTACATCTCGGGATATCTTCAGGAGTGGAATTTTTACCTCTTCTTGAGAAACTCGAGACTTTGAAGAGCTCGTCTTTATCATAACTGTTTTAATAAAATAATTTTCCCGTACCTTACCCATTTTACACCTTCTCCACTTTCGTTTACTTTTTCAACTTGGAAAGATGTTTTTAGAAGACTGGCAAAGTCAAAAAAAACGTCTTTCTTCATTTCCACCACTTTAAACGGACGTTTTTTTCCACAAAGCCTTACCAGTTGATACCAGTCTCGAGGGTGGCCAATGCGATGATCATACGTTTGCTTCTGTTTTTTTATTATAGAATGGTCCGTATCACATTCCATCCTAATATACCCAGGAACAAAAAATTTATGATCTACCACCGAAAGTGTAGAGTACTGCATCAGAATCATGAAAATAATAGCAACATGAGAATTCTTATTCTGACCTCCGCAGGTATCGGAATATAGTATGACATGTTTAATATCTTCACCCAATGACGAAAGCTCCTTATATAAACATGAGCACATGTAGCATATAGTTTTCTAGTTGGAACACTCATGTATGTCCAAATTTGTCGCTAATAAAACGGAGACAAGTTCGAGATAATACACAACAATACTCGACTCCATATTATACACAAAATACATACTATGAGAAATGAGTTATCTCGACATACCTCTACTCTCACTATTATAAATTAAAAAACTTCACATCACTGATGAAGGGTTCAGATGTCGAACTTATCTCATTTTACACTTTTTTGGACTTGTCTTCTTTTGCACGCGCACAAGCGAATTCAGATTTCCGATATGAACATCCAAATTTCCAAATTTGCACTGAGCGCTAACTGAATGACCCAAGTATGTTCGTTTTGAAATTCAGTTCCTGGAAGACGAAGAACTTGATTATGACGTCAGAAACAAGACCCATCGAGCGTCATCACGAACGCAGCAAGAATCTTGCTGCAAGAAGTGCAAGATTAAAGAATTGTTAATTACACATTACAATGATTAAGGTTATATAATTGCTTTCCCTTGCTTAGCAGCGTCGATGTACTTTGAATTGGTGAGATAGATTTTCCTTAAATTGAAAAGGTAAACTTGTGGTTGTTTTATGTGTATTTTTGTTTGAACCCATTTTTCCTGCTTGAAATTGCTTGAATATCTCTTTTCCAAAACGTGTGATGACTGATGGTTCCACAGAGCACATTAAGAAATTTGTGTTCACGTCTAAATATAATGCTCAAGGCAATCCTCAGGAAGAGGAGCTAGAGGTTTTTATACCTGAGGTACAATTTGATTGCTTTGATTTTGTAATGTCACTTTTACTTGAATTCTTGTTTTTTGTAATAAGGTTATCTACATTTTTTTATTCTAGCGATTGCAAGCTACATATTCATTCTATACCTGGCCTTCAGCACCAGTACTTGCTTGGTTCTTATGGGAAAATAGAAGGGAGCTCATAGGAAAAAAGGTTCTTGAGATTGGGGCTGGAACTGCCTTACCTGGAATTGTTGCAGCCAAGTGTGGAGCAAGAGTGATTATTAGTGAATCCGCTCTTTTACCTAAATCGCTAGCACATACTAAGAGAAGTTGTCAATTAAATAACCTTAACGTGAATCATCAAGTACAAGTTATTGGTTTGACTTGGGGTTTGCTACTTAGTAATTTGGATAATCTTGGACCACTGGACATTATAATAGGTTCTGATTGTTTCTACGATCCTTCAGTATTTGAAGATATTATTGTAACTTTGGCATATCTGTTTGAGACACATTCAAACGCAAAATTCATCTGCGCATATCAGGAACGGAGTTCTGATTGGTCAATAGAGCATTTATTAGCAAAGTGGAAATTACACTGCAAAATTCACGATACAAGTTCACTAGGACAAAGTGCTGGCATAAACGTTTTGGATCTAATTGGTCCTCACAGTATACACATTCTGGAAATAACTAAATCAGATTGAGAATGGCAAGCAATGCAGTGAAATCTTGGTATAGATTGTATGTTGCAAATATTCCTTGGACAGTTAGTCATATTGAATTGAGAAAATATTTCAGCAAATTTGGAAATATTACTTCTTCTACTGTAGTTTTTGATAAGAATACAGGTTTGTCAAAGAATTACGGTTTTGTGGTGTTTTCAAGTAACGAAGCGTACCAGAAAAGTCTGAGTAATTCTCACAAATTAGAGGGTAATATTTTAAGAGTAGAAAAGTCTGATAATCCTAATCAATAAGGAAATTAGTGTCAACTATGGCTGAATTCGTAGATAACTTTAGTGATTTAAAGGAATTAGGTATAGACTGTGATGTTACCGAACTTGATGAGAAATTTGAAAGAGCTGCTGATCATTTGCCAAAATTGATAGCAAAGTTAGACGATCAGACATTATTAACTTTGTATGCCTATTATAAACAAGGAAAAGAAGGAGCGTGTAACACAGCAAAACCTTCGTGGTTTGATTTTAAAGGTAGGTCAAAATGGGAAGCATGGAATAAACTAGAAAATATGTCCCAAGACAAAGCTAAAACCTTGTACGTAGAAACCATCCAGAAAATAGAACCAAATTTCGACTCTAAAAATATTAAAGAAAAAGACAGTTGGGTTTGTGTATCAACCTTGCAAAATGAACATAATTTTGTGAATGATGATAAAACTATCGTGGATTTTGTCAAGGAAAATAATCGTGAAAAAGTACATGAACTGTTAAAGATGGTAAATGCTGATTGTATCAATAAATTGGATGAAAATGGATTGTCATTGTTACATTGGGCATCTGATATAGGATCTGTTGATATCATTTCAGATCTTTTGTTACACGGTGCTGATATTAACATGCAAGATTCAGATGGGCAAACTGCTCTTCATTATTCCGCAAGTTGTGGGCATTTGGAATGTGTTCGGTTTCTTTTGTCTAAAGGTGCTTTGGTTAGTGTTGAGGATAATGATGGCCTTAACCCAGTTGATGTGGCAAGTGATGATAATATTAAAGAGTTATTTGTCTTCTAATCGTCTCTGTCAATGTAGGTAACATTTGTATTTCTGGTTCAATAAATATTGAATTGCATATTTCTTTGATTTATTCACAATGCTTGTGGTTTGACCTTAGGACAGAAGATGGTTTTAATGGGTATTGAGCATTTTAATTTGTGAATCAATAATGCCTTTTTATCGATTGTCCTAGCCCTATCCATTTATAGAACTAGTTTCCTCATAGCACGTTACACTCTTGACACTAAGCGAATGGAAGCTAGGAATAAAAATTGTAAGTAATGTGAGTGTAACAACGGCGATTTTTTCAACGCGGGTGTAGTGTTAAGTTTCAGAAAACTGATGAATTCAATATGTGAATTAATAAAACTATGTGATAATTCTTCTATAAAGTATAGAATTATCAGTGGGGCGTTTATAGTGAAGTAAGAATTGGTTTTTTATTATAGATTACGTATGATTTCAAATTGGGGAGTGAATTATAACTTACAATTTTTTTAATATATATATATATATATATAATGAATAAAGTATAAACTTTAAAATAAAAACACTTGGCTTATGTTTCACAATATAAAAAATCTTTAGATACTGTACTTAGCAGTAATAAAAAGTCGACATGTTTCGAGCTATGAACTCATTATCAAGACTGACAACAGGAGAGTATTGCATCGTAATTTATAAAACAGACAAAAGCAAAGGTGATACCTGAAAATCAATTTGTTCGTTTACAAGGGGTAATTGACTATTATGGGCGGAACTTATTTCGATAATTTCGAGAAGGTCAAGACGTTTACCCTTGTTACCTGAATGTAACAATTTGGTTTTGTTGAAATCCAGGAAGTGATTGAATTTTATACAATGTTCAGAGAAGCCAGTGGTATTTTTGTTTTGTAAAATTGACTTTTTATGTTCTTCAACACGAATATTTATATTCCTTCCTGTCTGTCCAATATAGAAAGCAGGACATTCGTCGCAAAATATTTTGTAAATACCACTGTTTTCTCCGATGTTAGATTTTTCTTTATTATTGACCAAGAGTGACTTCAAGTTTCTTTTATTTGTACAGATTGTTTTAACGTTATTTTTCGATAGTCTGTTACAAATTTTGCTACTCAAATTAGGCACATAATTTATTGGGAAGTATTTTTGTTCTTCATTAATAGTTTGCGTGGGGTATATTGAATGCAACAGATACTTTCTTCGTTTTTTCCCAATGAGCTTGTCGATAAGACTTTCATTGTAACCGTTATTGATGGCTAATAATTTAATTGTATTAACTTCAGTTTGAAAATTTGTTTCCGATAATGGAATCGTGAACAACCTATGTATGAACGAATGAAAAGCACTGAGTTTTATTCTAATGTGTTGGTTACTGTCGCTGTGAATTAAAGTATCTGTGAAGGTTGGTTTTCTATAAATTTTGAAAGTAAGAGAATTCAAATTCCTAGCAATCTGAACGTCTAAGAAATTCAAGGTACCGTTTTCGTTTTCTACTTCTTTTGTAAATTGAATCGAGTTGTAGAAATTATTTATATATTTAAGGAAATTATCTAACTGCCTATCTGTACCGGTCCAAATACAAAAATATCATCTACATAACGTCTCCATAATAAAACGTTAGTAATTAAATTATTATCAGTATTGAAAATTTTTTCTTCTAAGTTATTCATGAAAATTTCACTCAACAAAGGCGATAACGGTGAGCCCATGGGCAATCCGTCTTCTTGTTTGTATATTATATTATTAAATTTGAAATAACTCTGTTTCAAACATAAGTTTAAGGCAGACATTGTTTCGTTGACTGCTTGAGTTGTTAAATTTGGGTTCATCTCTAGATATCGCTTAACAATATTTTTAACTTCTTGAGTTGGCGTAGAAGGAAATAAGTTGATAACGTCAAATGAAATTAATTTAGCATTTGAAAGAATTTTGATATTCTTAAGATGATTAACTAACTGAATAGAATTTTTAATGCTATACGCCGGATTGAATTGAATTAAGGTGGGTAATTTCTTATTCAAATACTGACATAATTTATACGCAGGAGCGTTAATATAAGATACTATTGGACGCATCGGGCAATCAATTTTATGTATTTTTGGTAAAGTATATAAAACCGGGGTGCGTGGGTTCATGGAAGTTAAGAAAAAAGTGTTAATATCTGAAAATAGGATTTTACTATTCTTGATGAATGATTTTATTTCGTTTTGGAATTTTTTAGTGGGATCTATTTTATTGAACCCACGCACCCCGGTTTTATATACTTTACCAAAATTACATAAAATTGATTGCCCGATGCGTCCAATAGTATCTTATATTAACGCTCCTGCGTATAAATTATGTCAGTATTTGAATAAGAAATTACCCACCTTAATTCAATTCAATCCGGCGTATAGCATTAAAAATTCTATTCAGTTAGTTAATTATCTTAAGAATATCAAAATTCCTTCAAATGCTAAATTAATTTCATTTGACGTTATCAACTTATTTCCTTCTACGCCAACTCAAGAAGTTAAAAATATTGTTAAGCGATATCTAGAGATGAACTCAAATTTAACAACTCAAGCAGTCAACGAAACAATGTCTGCCTTAAACTTATGTTTGAAACAGAGTTATTTCAAATTTAATAATATAATATACAAACAAGAAGACGGATTGCCCATGGGCTCACCGTTATCGCCTTTGTTGAGTGAAATTTTCATGAATAACTTAGAAGAAAAAATTTTCAATACTGATAATAATTTAATTACTAACGTTTTATTATGGAGACGTTATGTAGATGATATTTTTTGTATTTGGACCGGTACAGATAGGCAGTTAGATAATTTCCTTAAATATATAAATAATTTCTACAACTCGATTCAATTTACAAAAGAAGTAGAAAACGAAAACGGTACCTTGAATTTCTTAGACGTTCAGATTGCTAGGAATTTGAATTCTCTTACTTTCAAAATTTATAGAAAACCAACCTTCACAGATACTTTAATTCACAGCGACAGTAACCAACACATTAGAATAAAACTCAGTGCTTTTCATTCGTTCATACATAGGTTGTTCACGATTCCATTATCGGAAACAAATTTTCAAACTGAAGTTAATACAATTAAATTATTAGCCATCAATAACGGTTACAATGAAAGTCTTATCGACAAGCTCATTGGGAAAAAACGAAGAAAGTATCTGTTGCATTCAATATACTCCACGCAAACTATTAATGAAGAACAAAAATACTTCCCAATAAATTATGTGCCTAATTTGAGTAGCAAAATTTGTAACAGACTATCGAAAAATAACGTTAAAACAATCTGTACAAATAAAAGAAACTTGAAGTCACTCTTGGTCAATAATAAAGAAAAATCTAACATCGGAGAAAACAGTGGTATTTACAAAATATTTTGCGACGAATGTCCTGCTTTCTATATTGGACAGACAGGAAGGAATATAAATATTCGTGTTGAAGAACATAAAAAGTCAATTTTACAAAACAAAAATACCACTGGCTTCTCTGAACATTGTATAAAATTCAATCACTTCCTGGATTTCAACAAAACCAAATTGTTACATTCAGGTAACAAGGGTAAACGTCTTGACCTTCTCGAAATTATCGAAATAAGTTCCGCCCATAATAGTCAATTACCCCTTGTAAACGAACAAATTGATTTTCAGGTATCACCTTTGCTTTTGTCTGTTTTATAAATTACGATGCAATACTCTCCTGTTGTCAGTCTTGATAATGAGTTCATAGCTCGAAACATGTCGACTTTTTATTACTGCTAAGTACAGTATCTAAAGATTTTTATATTGTGAAACATAAGCCAAGTGTTTTTATTTTAAAGTTTATACTTTATTCTTTATGATGTTTCACCAAGTGATGTGCGAGAATTCAATCTCAGTTATATAGATATATATATATATATATATATATATATATATATATATATATATATATATATATATATATATATATATATATTATATATATATATATATATTTATATATATATATTTATATATATATATATTATATATGTATATATATATATATATATATACCTATATATATATATATATATATATATATATCAGGCGCCGATCCAGGCCCGACTTTTGGGGGGGGGGGTTAACTTTTAGATATTCAAAAGGTGCTAGTATTTTGGGATATGGTAAATCGAGAAGGTCCCAATCAAAACAATTAGGACATTTGAGGGGGGGCGTTCCCCCCCTCTGGATCCGCGCTTGATATATATATATATATAAAGAATAAATTCATCTACAGAATTACTAAAATCCTTCGTAATTATGTATAATAATACATATATTTCGGATAGATGTGATAGCATAGTAATTCATTTTACCCAATATGTTTTCTTGTTCATTTTGTTATCAGAAAATATGTTTTATTGAACATGGTCCTAAAAAAAAATATTGTTTTTGTGCTACTAAATTCTGAATAAATTTTACTGCCCTGAAAAGATCATTGTTTTAAATAGTTTCCATTTGCTCTTGAAGTACTGTAAATTCTAATGTGTTATACCTATAGAGTGTCCCACGGCACTGTTTTATTTGAAATCAGTTTCTAATAATACATAGTGTTTAGATTTTCATTTCTTTCTTTTACTCTAATTTTATTATAAATTGAAGAAAAAATTGAGCGATTCCCTCATGTTCCAATTTCTATTCACAAAAATAAAAAATTTTTGTTCAAAGGAGCTAACGTTACCTTTGTTCAAGTTCAAGTTTATTGAGAATGTTATACATAAGTTTACATTTCTCATTATAAAAAAACATATAAATAAATCACAATATTAAATTAAATTAATTGTACAGTTACAAATAACGAAACACAGAACATATAAAAAAAAATTTTAAAATTAAAATGATATAAAAATAGTGTATAAATTTTTAATTATGACGCAAAGCTGTCATCTGTGAACTGTATATTTAGAAATTCACCGAAATCAAAGAATGCGTTTTTAATTAGAAACAACTTTATTATGTTTTTGAATTGTTTAAGAGGAAGTTCTTTCACATTTTGTGAGAGTTAGTTAAAAAAACACTTTGCTGTAGTAATTGTAAGGGAACGTACCCAAACTACGTGACCTATTTTTTACAACTTTTTATCCCCCTCCCCCCCTTGGTGACCATCCGTAGTATATTCCACGACCCCCTCCCTCCCCCTTTAGTTTTCACGTAGTAATTCATGAATATTTTTTAATCATTTTCTTGTAGACAGAAAGTAAAAAAAAATAATTTGGCTCATATTTGTCTTTATTAATACAACGCTTGCGGCGTGACGATAAGAGTGCGTACAGAGTGGGCAAATTTCAATGTTTGTATGGGGTATCTCGGTAACTATAGGAGATACAAAAAATTGAGGGCGCATTTTTGATCTCTTTTCTCGAGTCAAATTTAATGACGAAAACCAAAATATGAAATCGTCTTTTATTTTGGAGTTATAAACAAAAGTTTGACTTTCAGACAAGTGTGCATATCATGGTTTTTTGTGAAATTACGAGACATTCTTAATGCACTTCTTTCACAAACAACCATGATATGCATTGTCTTAAGCTGGAAAAATGAAATTTTTGTTTATAACTCGAAAACTAAAGAAGACAGCGAATTTTGGGTTTCGCCAGTGAATTTGTCTCGACAAAAGAGATTGAGTATGCGCTTTCCATTTTTTGTTACCTTCTATAGTTGTGATACTCCATACAAACATCGAAAATTGGGGCTACCATGTACATACCTATAATTTGCAGGTGAAAAAAATATTATCAAGATGAAAAAACATATGTACCAGGAACTTAATTCACTAAAACAAAAGTATTTTCTCTTTTATTCACATTTATCTTTTATCTCAATCATGTTCAACGAACACGTTTCCAGAGGACATTGACTACGTGACAAAAGCCTAACCCCTACCCCCGCCCCTGTGACCAATCGTAGTATTTTGAAGACCCCCCCCCCTGAACGGGTCTCGTAGTTTGGGTATGGTCCCTAACAAGATTTACTAGAGTTTAGGCGTAGAATATCTATATGAGTTAGACTATTTTGTCTGGTCTAATAATCATGAATTTCATTATTCAGAATGTTATTTTTTGATCTAGCATGTAAGAGACAAGTGAGAATATAAAGAGAGAAAAGTGAGAATATTATACTCAGTAAAAGTGCTTTTAATATCGTCTCTGTATGATGTATTGTATTGATGTAGCAACTGTGTTCAAATAATCATAAAAATCAAGTGAAGCACAATGATGAATTAGCAATAAAAAGTTATAAGGATAAATGAGGCAAAATTCATTTCAGTGTAGAGATATATTTTATTTTTAAGATTACAATAATAGAATATAGATCCTTTTAATAAATTTATAAATGCCCAAAATTATTGCTATATTAAAATACATATTTCAAAGTAGTGATCTTTTTTTAGGTAATCTAGTTCTATTAATTACCTTTAGTACAGTATAGAAATATACATATTTTCCTTAGATTACAGTAATAAAATATAAGTCGGTCATCTTATTTTTAATTCAATCTTTATCTATTCCTTCTTATGAATAAATTAGCCTTACATTATATTGTTATCTCTGTATATTATACAGCTTATTTCACTTATAGAAGTACCCACATTGCAAAATTACGTTAAATATATAAATCTTATATTAAAATTCACAAACTCAATTCATTAGACATGTCTTCTGCTAAAAGATAGACATCAAGGGCGTCAGATATTGTACTTTGGGAATGAAGTTTTGCTGTTATTGTCTCCAACTCTGAGATTGTATCTACTAACGTTTCAGTATTGATATTATTTGTTTCATGAATTAACGCGTCTATTTTTTGATTAAGTGCAGTAACAGTAGATATATCAGATATTTTTAATGCTGACGACACATTATTCAATAGTGGTATTGAATCAGAAATATTTTTACTCAGTAATTGTATACTTTTTCTTAGTTTAGAGTGACACATTCCTAGAATATCTAAATATAAGCGGTCAGCGCATGATACCAAATTAATTCCCAAACTACCAGACTTATACATTGAGTATAGCTCTATAGCAGCTTCCATACTATCTTTCTTCATTGCTTTTCTGAACCAAAAGGCTGCATTTAATATATCATCTTTACCTCCAGAATCTAACATGGACTTTCCTAATTCAAACATTTTTTGCGATGTGTCAGGATAAAACTTCAAATGTCTAAATGGTTTAACATTTACTAATTCAGATTCTTCTATCACAGAATGATATTGGTACCTATTCAAGAAAGAAGATAAACTAATGTGCTCTTGTTTATCAACCATCTCAGTTAATACATTAAGTGCGTCTTTATTACCTATTTGAGTGGAGAACATATACCACTCAATAGATGTATCAATATCTTGCTTATCATTTTGATATATCTTAGCAAGTTTAAACGCAGCTAAACCATTATTTGTGTTGGCAGATTCAGTGTACCAGTATATTGATTCATCAATATTCTGATTAATAATTTTTCCATCATAAAAAATGTCACCAAGTATTCTACTCATTACTTTGTATTTTGGTAATGAAGTTATTTTCCTTTTTTTGTTAATTCTGATAATTCGGTTAATACCTGTGTTTTTTGATCACAATTTATTGGAGGTAAATCTTCTACGTCAATTTTAATAATTGATGATTGTTCATCATCACTCTGATAATAGTATAGGATTAAGTACAACCATTTAGTAGCCTCTTGAATATCACGGGGTAATATATCGCCTATTTTATATAATTTACCTAATACCCAAATCAAATCTATGAAATTATTTAAAGCAATATCATCAGCATCAAGTAGTACGGGAATTTGTAGAACCCATTTTTTTACTGTATCATAATATTCAGAAGGTAAAAGTTTAATAATATATAAATGAACTAACTTTTTGCCTGCCTTAATACAATTAAAATTAACTAATAATTTATAGTAATATTTAGAAGCTAAATCATAATTGATTGCACCTAATTCACCTGTTTCATAAACTTTTGCCAAAAGATCAAGAACAAACTTCTGAAAATTATATTGTTCAGAATTCTTGTCAGATATTATTTCTGTAATATTATCTGCTATACCTTGAAGCCATGGTATAGTCTGGGCATTAATAGTGAAGCCTGCAGTCTCAAATGCTTCTGAAGGAGAAGTATCATGATCTAATATAACACATTCTAGAATTTTGAGACCAAGTGATATGTTTTTTTCATGATATAGATTATCTAAATATATTTCTGCTAAATCAAGTTGTGCATCTATTTCATCACTAGGAGCTTTAGAATACCAATATATAGCCTTTTTTTATCATCAATACAATCATATGCATAACCCAAATTGTAGAAAGCACTATTTACTCCTGATGCTGCTTCAAGTTGCCAAATTTTAATAGCTTGTGCAATGAGTTCAAGTCCAACATTAATTGGTTTGTCACCTAATTTACCTTCCAAATAGAGTCTACCCAAAAAACAAATCCATTCTGGATCAGAAGATTTTTCTATAGCTTCTTTAAAGCATAATTCAGCCTTCTCAAGATCAATATTATCAAATTTACCTTTTAAATAAAATTGGCCTAGTTTCCAAAGAGACTTAACATTCCCAGATTTAGCAGAATCATCATATAGTTTCTTCAATTGAATGTTCCAGTATTGAGCAAGTTTGAGATTGGCATTGCTTCCAAGTCCAAATTTATAACAGCGTATGAGTAGAAGTATTGCTTCATCATATTGTTTGAGTGCTGCTTGTTCTATCAACTTTAAACCTCTGATTGGGTTTTGTCCAAGTTTACCTAGTAGTTGATCTTCACCTAATTCGAGGGCAATTCCTATACTTGTAGTGTGTAAAAATGATGAAAGATTATCTAATATTTCTTCCAGTTCTTCAAGAGGGAAGTTACATGCTAAAGACATTTCATGTAATCTTGTTAATGATGTAGGACTAGCAAGTTTTGCTCCTCTAACATATAATTCTTTAGCTTTGGATAAATTTTTTTCGCCAAAATATCCTTGTTGATATATATCACCTAGTTGCCGTATTGCCCTTGTACTGCCTTTATCTGCAGCTTTATTCAAGTATTGCAATATTTCCCTTTGTGGTGCAGTAGGCTTAAAAATATTGGATTTTGTATTGTACTTCTTCAGATAATTCATAAGTAATTTCTGGCCTGTAACTGCTAATGCGTATACATTGTTTTTTTCAGCAGCCATTTCCATAAATTTATCTGCTAATTCTTGATTTGGTACTCCTAGATAGCCACATTCATATATTTCCGATAATTTACACATAGCATGGCTGTTTCCCATTTTAGCAGCTCTTTCAAATAATCTGCAGGCTTTTTCAATATTTCTTTCTCCTAATTCTCCATCTAAATATAATTGAGCAAGTTCGCACATAGCATGGTCATTATTTCTTTTAATTTTGTACAGCAAATTCTCTTCTTTTTGTTTTGTACGTTCGGATAATAGAAATTTAGTATTGCGTGTGTTTTTGTTTACTGTAATTACAGTATTATTGTCTTTACCTAATACTATTTTGACATTTTGATCTGTGATTATTTTAGCGTCTTTGAAATCAGTTTCTAATCCGCATTGCATTGCTGAACTAACAGCACTATCTCCAATATCCCTCTGTTCTTGTCGAACGAGAGCATGATGAGAAAATTTTAACTTGTCTTCATTCATGTCAGTTTTCTTCATGATTACTCTTAATTTTCAGCATTCAGTGTATTTATATTAAACTTAATTTAAATGCTTACGTGAAATGTACACTTTTTCTACAATTTTTTATAATACATTATGCTTCAAATTCACTAACGAGAAAAGTATTAATCTATAACTGTTGAGTCAAATATTATCGAATTATCGTTATCAGTCTTAGATTCAGTAAACCGATAGATATAATAGATGTTTTATTGTGATCAGTGTTGCCATAAACCAATGTGAGAATTATGGTATAGCCTTGCTAGAGTTATCGATTTTTTTCCAAAATTATGTCATAATTGCTACCACAGACCAATATGAAAATTATGGTATAGCGTTGCTAAACTTATCGATTTTTACTTAAAATTATGGTACCATAAAGAATACAAGATATACTATAAATGGTAATAAAAGTCCAAATTATAAATATTTCCGCCCTTTCCGGTAGGTAACCAAGCTAGTTAGTCGAGTACTTAGGTAGACTGGCTAGTATTTGGGAGGTCTCGGGTTCAAACCCCGGGGCCGACTGGTCTGCCATGAGTTTTTTTCAGAGGTTTCCTCATGGTAATATAAGTCACTGCTCGCAAACTTACAAGGAGAATACTGGGCCAGTATTAATCCTCTGAACCCTACCCACACTTCCTATGTTCCATAAATATCCCGTCTCACCTATCCTTAATGCACTTGTACATACAAGTGTAACCTCTGATCTGGCTGAAGGAGTTAATTCCAAACTCAAGCTGCCCGCTTCCCTGATCCCCGACACATACTTCAGGGAGGAATGAAACACGTGTTTTTCCTTTTTCCGGTAGGTATCTAGATATTCCTATTTCCTCTTGTCCCAGGTTTTACCAAGATGTTAATGAAATTCCGTAATCATAAAGGATAAAAGTTTTTTTGATGACCAGATGACCGCGGAAAAACTCAATTTCATGAGATTTATCATATGGATTTGTAAAATTAGTTGTCAACAATCTATAGGTTGAAAATATGTTAAAATTATCGATTATGTTACAAATATTTTTCAGAAACTCTTTCAGGAAAAATTACCTATGTTATAATTTGATAATTATGTTGCAAACGGCAACGCCGATTGTGATAGTCATTGTCGTCATACGCTAAGTAGTCAAGTTCAGTAAAATCAGATAAACGGTATAAGTGAATAATTTTTGTGCAGAATATTACTATATTTTTAAAAAAACTATAGAATTTTCCATAACTTTCCCAATCCAAATTTCACATAATAAATGTTTCCCTTTTCACTTCTATTCACGCCGTAACTGCATAGAATGGTTTCATCATGTTTGTCTAAAGTGCGGCCCGAAAGCCTTAAAATGCGGCCCAGACGCAAATTATGAAAATATTTAAATTTGCACATCATTATTAAAAACTGAATGTTTGAAATATTTTTCATATATAATCGATTCGATGACATTTATTTTGAAAAAAAAATTTCAATAAAAACATCTTAGTAGGTATGCCATGAGATTTTACGTCTCGAAATAATTATGTGTTTATTTTTCACTTGTATATTATTTGTTGATTTTACCTTAGATATACGGTTGCTATAAATATACTCATTATGCCCTAGGGCGTTATGAGCGGGCATTATGGATCATAATGCCCGCTCATTGTACGAGGATAACTGAAGCAACTTCCATTGATTAAATACTTCATAATTCTTGTCGTATACGACTCTGGATTTCTCCGGCAATGAATTATTCGCAGCTTTGGCTGCATTTTCTATGATATTCTTCGGTAAATTCATTTCCATTATTTCTATAAGACTACACAAAGAAAGCAGCAACTGAATATGATGACAAAAATATTCATAAATGTCAAAATATCAACAAATGACATGCCTACTATGAGAAGGAAAATGGAAAGTATAGGAGCAATGAACCGATTTTAATATCGATTTTTCATTATAATAAAATAATTTTTTAATTTTTTCGTGAAAAATAAAATCTTTTATGCACCACGTGCGTTACTAGATCCCATCGGGCATTAGGATCTATATAACGCACTTGGTACAAAAATAACTATTTTAAAAGTCAACCATACTAGACATTTAGATACAGAAAGTAGTTTCAAACTGTTTAATGATAGATTATGACATTTTGACATGTCGTCTAAAAATATATTATTGTCGGAAATATTTACTGAATATCTTATATTATAATTGAGATTGAAACTTTCTAGTTAATTTAAATAGTTCAGTATAACTCCCTCGTGTAATTTGTACATAATTTTGAAATGGTCAAAAAGATTTATTTGTGATTTTCGAAAAAATTGTTCGCAGAAGTTCAATCCGTTTATTTCTTGAAAAGCATTGTTGATTTTATCAATCTTATTTTTAATTAGGGTTTGTTCCGAATTTCATACAAACGGTAACAATTATCATCAAAATTTCAAGGTACGGAAGTTGCCAAATTAATTTGTCCTCTATATAAAGGAGAGTATGTAGGATAGACGGCTGTTCTTATAAACAAAATTTAAAAATACCAGTATCATTTTATACCTATTGTCGAGAAAATTACCACTCATTTTCAAAAAGTCTTGGAATTATTATAAATTTTTTTGAATGAATCATTTTAATACTTCTTTCCGAGCCACCAGACTGACTTGATTTAGTTCCTATTGCACTATTTGGTATATTCAAACAAAAATTTACTATTACTTCTTTTAAAGATTTTTTAAGGAATTCTTATGCCCGAAGGGCGTTAGGATCTATAATAACTCACTTGGTACATAAATAACTATAATGACATGGGAAAAACACAACAGATACAAATATATTAAATCTAGAAAAGATTTAACAACGGTGAATTATTCATTTCTAATTGGTTATTCAACAAATTATTGGATTGTTTCGTACTATTGATTTCAAGTTCGAATCCAATTTAATGATTTCTTAAATGACCAATTAGATATGAATAATTCACCGTTGTTAAATCTTTTCTTAATGTAATATTGAATATTTGTACCTGTTGTGTTTTTCCCATTTCATTAACAGTTTGTACTATCTACCTGCTGAGAGATTACGTTCAGGTTTTTCCCCATTCTTATTGTATACTCCCTTCCTTCATCTTTCGATATTCTTCTTGTAAAAGTTAGTCTGTAATAGGCATCTGAAGAAGCCACTTTTTGGCGAAACAATTGTCATGTTAACAAAATATAGTGAAAATCGAAAACTGTGAAGTTTTATTTACAATAATATAATGGATTTTCATCAAGTATCGGCCCAATCAATTAGTTATTCATATATACCATGTAATGAAAACATGTGATAACAGTTTGGCAGACAAATTAATTTACAACGGTCCAAAGTCTTGGAAACTGATCATTTTGAGTTTTCACATGAACACAGATCAATGCTTGTTTGACATTAGGACAGAAGATGCCTTCTTATTAATTGTCGTAGCTCTATCAATTTTTAGAACTAGTTTCCTTATAGCAACGCAGGTGCCATGTTTAGTTTCAGAAAACTGATAAATTCAATATGTGAATTAATAAAATTATGTTATATTTCTTCTGTCAAGTATATAGAAATATGGGATTTTTATATTGAAGTAAGTGGTTTTTTCTTATAGATTACTTTTGATTTTGAAGTGGAGTACCTATTAATTATAAGTTTCACAAATAATCTATACTATCTATTCATACAATGATAATCAGCAGAGAACAGTATGATCAATTGAAGGAAATAATATTTCGTATAAAATCTTGCAAAATATAAAAATATATATACCTACCTATATATATATATATATATATATACATATATATATATATATGTATATATATATATTTATATATATATTTATTCGAAATGTTGTTGCCTGTGAACTATTTCTAATCTTTTGATAATTATTAGCAATAACAGGCTTGTTGAATCTCAAAAAACTCGATTTTATTAAAAAGTTGACGTTTCGCCAAGACATTCGTGGCTTTATCAAAGTTTTGATAAAGCCACGAATGTCGTGGCGAAACGTCAATTTTTTAATAAAATCGAGTTTTTTGAGATTCAACAAGCCTGTTAGTGCTAACTATAATAAAAAGAATATTTATATATTTATATATATATATATATATATATATATATATATATATATATATATATATATATATATATATATATATATATATATATATATATATATATATATATATATATATATATATATATATATATATAGCTAGGAGAAAACTCGTTGGGTACGCAGCATGCAGGAAGTAGGGGAAAGTGGTTACCCTTCGTACACTTTTTAGATTTTATTTTTTTTCTTTATGATTAATTGTCAAATTTATCTAGTTTAAGTACCTAAGTGTACCAAAAATATTGTAGTTTGTTACAAAAAAGTCCGAAACTATTATGTCGAAAGGTTAAAGGGTTATAGCCATTTTTCTACGATAAGATATTTGTACGAACGTACCCCACGTACGGGGTACGTTCGTACAGTAGATGGGGTAGTTTCGTACGCCATGAGGTAGATGCATACAGGGTAATTAAAAAGCCAATCAAAGTCGTTAAATTTTTATTAATTGCTATTAAATTATTTATTTTTTAAAGAATTAACTTAATAATATGTGAATTGACTCATAGTCGATAGATCTTTCTTTAGAAAAATAGCAGAAACAAAATCGTTCATCCTTAGTTTTCTTATTAATAGTTCTGAACTTTACAATCTCAAAGTCTAAATGAGATGTTCATTTTGTATGACATCGTTGTACAGTCTTTGACAATTTAAACTTAAAGTAGGTAACTATACATTTGGTTGTTACTTTGGAACTCATTGCACATTATAATTATTTAAATTAACTTCTATATCAGGGAAAAAGAATTACCATAATAATCCCGGTTTCTGCCGAAGATAAGATATTTTCATCTCTGTACCCGAATAATGACTGGGAACTTTTCCAACGTAATAAACAACAGAAGTCTTTTTTCAAACTTTACCAAAACATAACAATTATCCTCGATTTTCTCTGGTATCACATTTAAATTATTATCTATTGATACTACGATCATCAGTCTCTTCGTCCATTTCTAAATCAACTGAAGATGTTGAACTCTGCCGCAAGCCAAATTGCGATCATTCATCAGATTCCTCTGAATCTTCATCGATTTCCGTTTTCTCAGCTTTCTTTTTCTTTTGTCTTGAATTAAGTTCCTTTAAACTACGTTTTACTGCTTTAGCTATGGCTTTTCCTTTTCTGTTCTATTTTTTCAATTCTTTCTGTCTATGTCTCTCTTCTAGTTCCGTTTTTTCAGGTGTATATAAATATACGGAATTTACCCCGGTTTTCTTCCTTTATTGGTTTTTCTGTTTATGTTATCGTGCTTTCTGCACGATAATTTTAAAAGGTAATACTATATTTTATTTCATAAAAATTGAATTTTGATATACTGGTGGTTAATAAAATCTAAACGGGAGCATTCGTACGCGTACGAATGTGCCCCCTGTCGAGCTGTCCGAATGCACCCCATGCCTTTGCACAAAATTAAAATACAACTTTATAGAAATTCTAATTTAGTTTGAGAAATATAACAATTAGAGCTCAAAATAAACAATGTTAATATTAATCAATCATCACCATTTTGTCAAAAACATAACAATTCTACTTACAACTACTAACTAAATTTAGGTAAAAAATTTACTCACTGCGCGCGAAAACACGTCTTCAGTCTTGTCAGCTGATACACCGTAGTGCGATTGGCGCGACACTCCGCTAGCAACATGGCGGCCTATATGTCTATGCACACTAGCAAAGGAGTGTCTGTGTGCCGTTTCGTTTTTCTGTTATACGTTATACTAACTGTACGAATGCGCCCCGCGTAAGAATGGTAACCACTTTCCCCTCTCTTATAACACTTTTTTCAATATTTCGACAATGTTTATTGTCATCAATCGGCATGGAAAGTGAAATGAAATTCATTTCACTTTCCATGCCGACGATGTGAATACCGGTATGATGTAGTGTATAATAATAATTTTAAAATAATTTGAATTTTAATGTTACTGTTTTGTTTCTGCCTTTAATTGTTCAAATTTGGTGATGATGGCATTTATAAGTTACTCTCACTGAATTTGTTCTGAACATGTGCACTTTTGTTGTTAACGTCAAGATTAAATTTGTTTTAAGATCTTTGCATACAATCTCATGGACACTCATTCCCTGATGATGACAATAAACATTGTCGAAATATTGGAAAAAGTGTTATAAGAGTATACTTCCTGCATGCTGCGTACCCAACGAGTTTTCTCCTAGCATTATCCTAACTGGTCAGCAAAGACTTCCTCTTTCAGAATACATACATATATATATATATATATATATATATATATATATATATATATATATATATATATATATATATATATATATATATATATGTGTGTGTGTGTGTGTCTGTATAGAGTAAATTTATCTACAGAATTAATAAAATACTCCGAAACTAAGCGTAATAATACATATATTTGGGATATAACAACTTAGTTATTCATTTGTTCTCATGTTTATTTTTTATCAGAAAATATGTTATATTGAACATGATACTAAGGAAAATATTGTTTTTTGTTCTTCTAAATTCTGAATAAATTTTGCTACCCTGAAAAGAGCGTTTCAAATAGTTCCCAATTTTTGAAGTAATATAAATCCTTATATGAATAATTTTGATTTACTTAATTGCTCTCAAACGTTAATTAATTTCATTTGCGTTTCATTAAATTACTTTCAAATATTTTTAATTTAATACATATTATACCTGTAGTTAAGGAAACTCCGTTACTACCGTGTCTCACACGACCCCGTTTAATTCGGAATTAGTTTCTCATAATACATATTGTTTAGATTTTTATTTCTTTCTTTCACTCAAAATGTTATTATAAACTGAAGAAATATAATGTGACATTGAAATTTAAATGAGAAAAATTAAGCGATTCGCTAATTTTCCGATTTATATAAATATATTTTCAAATTCAATATTCCTCTTCCCAAAAATAAAATTTTCCAGTTTAAAGTCTCGACCGTTACCTTTTATGTAGCAAGTTTGTTCAAATGATGATAGAAGTCAAAAGCAAAAGAAGCATAATGAGCAATAAAAAATGATAAGGATAAATGAGGTGAAAAGTCTCCTTAATTTCAGTATAGAGATATATTTTATTATTAAGATTACAATAATGAAATATAGATCCTTTTAGTGAATTTATACATCTCCAACATTATTGTTGTATAGAAATACATATTTCAAAATATTGATATTTTTTTAGGTAATCTAGTTCTATTGATCACCTTTAGTACAGTAAATAGAAAAATACATTTTTTTCTTAGATTACAGTAATAAAATATTAGTCGTCTTAAATAGTTACCAAAAAGAGTAATCTTATTTTTAATTTAATGTTTATCCTTTCCTTCTTATGAATAAATTAGCCTTACATTATATTGTTATCTCTGTGTATTATACAGTTTATTTCACTTATAGAAGTATTAACATTGCAAAGTTACGTTGAATATATAGATCTTATATTAAAATTCACAAACTCAATTCATTAGAGATGTCTTCTGCTAAAAGATAAACATCAAGGGCGTCAGATATTGTACTTTGGGAATAAAGTTCTGCTGTTATTGTCTCCAACTCTGAGATTGTATCTACTAACGTTTCAGTATTGATATTATTTGTTTCATTCATTAACGCTTCCATTTTTTTATTAAGTGCAGTAACAGTAGATATATCAGATATTTTTAATGCTGAACACACATTATTCAATAATGGTAATGTATCAGAAATATTTTTACTCCATAATTGTATACTTTTTCTTAGTTTAGGGTGACACAGTTGTAGAATTTCTAAATATAAGCTGTCAGCGCATGATACCAAATTAATTCCCAAACTACCAGACTTATACATCGAGTATAGCTCTATAGCAGCTTCCATACTATCTTTCTTCATTGCTTTTCTGAACCAAAAGGCTGCATTTAATATATTATCTTTACCTCCTGAATCTAACATAGACTTTCCTAATTCAAACATTTTTTGTGATGTGTCAGGATAAAACTTTAAATTTCTAAATGGTTTAACATTTGCTAATTCAGATTCTTCTACCACAGAAAGATATTGATACCTATTCAAGAAAGATGATAAATTAATGTGCTCTTGTTTATCAACCATCTTAGTTAATACATTAAGTGCGTCTTTATTACCTAGTTGGGTTGACAACATATACCACTCAATAGCTGTTTCAATATCTTGCTTATCATTTTGATATATCTTAGCAAGTTTAAACGCAGCTATACCATTATTTGTGTTGGCAGATTCAGTGTACCAGTATATTGATTCTTCAATATTCTGATTAATAATTTTTCCATCATAAAAAATGTCACCAAGTATTCTACTCATTACTTTGTATTTCGGTAATGAAGTTATTTTCCTTTTTTTTGTTAATTCTGATAATTCGGATACCACCTGTATTTTTTGATTACAATTTATTGGAGGTAAATCTGCTAAATCTAGTTTAATAATCGACAATTGTTCTTCATCATCATCATTTTGATAATAGTAGTATAAGACTAAGTACAACCATTTAGTAGCTTCTTGAAAATTACGGGGTAATATATCGCCAATTTTATGTAATTTACCTAATACCCATATGTAGTCTATGAAATTATCTAAAGGAATACCATCAGCATCAAGTAGTACGGGAATTTGTAAAACCCATTTTTTTACTGTATCATAATATTCAGTAGGTAAAAGTTTAATAATATATAAATGAACTAACTTTTTGCCTGCCTTAATACAATTAAAATTAACTAATAATTTATAGTAATATTTAGAAGCTAAATCATAATTGATTGCACCTAATTCACCTGCTTCATACACTTTTGCCAAATAAGCAAGAACAAACTTCTCGAATTTATATTGTCTAAGACTCTTGTCAGATATTATTTCTGTGATACTATCTGCTATACCTTGAAGCCATGGTATAGTCTGGGCATTAATAGTGAAGTCTACAGCCTCAAATGCTTCTGAAGGAGGAGTACCATGTTCTAATATAACACTTTCTAAAATTTTAAGACCAAGTGATATGTTTTTTTCAGGACATAGATTATCTAAATATATTTCTGCTAAATAAAATTGTGCATCAATATCATCACTAGGAGCTTTAGATAACCAATATACAGCCTTTTTTTTATTATCAATACAATCATATGCATAACCTAAATAATAGAAAGCACCATTCAATCCTGATGCAGCTTGAAGTTGCCAAATTTTAATAGCTTGTGCAATGAGTTCAAGTCCAATATTAATTGGTTTGTCACCTAATTTACCTTCCAAATAGAGTCTACCCAAAAAACAAATCCATTCTGGATCAGAAGTTTTTTCTATAGCTTCTTTAAAGCATAATTCAGCCTTCTCAAGATCGATATTATCAAATTTACCTTTTAAATAAAATTGGCCTAGTTTCCAAAGAGACTTAACATTCCCAGATTCAGCAGAATCATCGTATAGTTGCTTCAATTGATTGTTCCAGTATTGAGCAAGTTTGAGATTGGCATTGCTTACAAGTCCAAATTTAAAACAGCGTATGAGTAGAAGTATTGCTTCATCATATTGTTTGAGTGCTGCTTGTTCTATCAACTTTAAACCTCTGATTGGATTTTGTCCAAGTTCACGAAATAGTTGATCTGTACCTAATTGGAATGCAATTCCTAGACTTGTTGTGTGTAAAAATGATGAAAGATTATCTAATATTTCTTCAAGTTCTTTAAAAGGGAAAGTACATGCTAAAGACATTTTATGTAATGAATCTAAGGATGTAGGGCTACCAAGTTTTGCTGCTCTAACATATAATTCCTTAGCTTTGGTAAAATCTTTTTCACCCAAATATCCTTTTTCATATATATTACCTAGTTGCCATAATGCCCTTGTACTGCCTTTATCTGCAGCTTTATTCAAGTATTGCAATATTTCCCGTTTTGGTGCACTAGGCTTGAAAATATTGGAGTTTATAGGATAATTTTTTAGATATTTCGCAAGTAATTTCTGGCCTGTAATTCCTAATGCGTATACATTATTTTTTTCAGCAGCCATTTTCATAAATTTATCCGCTAATTCTCGATTTGGAACTCCAAGAGAGCTACCTCCGTATATTTGCGATAATTTACACATAGCATGGCTGTTTCCCAATTTAGCAGCTCTTTCGAATAATCTACGAGCTTTTTCAATATTTCTTTCTCCTAATTCTCCATTTAAATATAATTGAGCAAGTTCGCACATAGCATGGTCATTATTTCTTTTAATTTTGTACAGCAACCTCTCTTCTTTTTGTTTTGTACGTTCGGATAATAGAAATCTAGTATTGCGTGTGTTTTTGTTTACTGTAATTACAGTATTATTGTCTCTACTTAATACTATTTTGACATTTTGATCTGTGATTATTTTAGCGTCTTTAAAATCAGTTTCTAATCCGCATTGCATTACTGAACTAACAGCACTATCTCCAATATCCCTCTGTACTTGTCGAACCACAGCATGATGAGAAAATTTTAACTTGTCTTCATTCATGTCAGTTTTCTTCATGATTACTCTTAATTTTCAGCATTCAGTGTATTTATATTAAGCTTAATTTAAATGCTTACGTGAAATTTCCACTTTTTCTACAATTATTTATAATACATTATGCAACACATTCACTAGCGAGAAAAGTATTAATCTATAACTGTTGAGTCAAATATTATCGAATTATCGTTATCAGATTCAGTAAACCCATAGATAATATATGTTTTATTGTGATCAATGTTGCCATAAACCAATGTGAGAATTTTAGTATAGCCTTGCTAGAATTATCGATTTTTTTCCAAAATTATGTTATAAAATTGCTGCCACAGACCAATATTAAAATTATGGTATAGCGTTGCTAAAATTATCGATTTTTTCTAAAAATTATGGTACAATAAGGAATGCAAGATATACTACAGATGGTAATAAAAGTCCAAATTATAAATATGTCCGCCCTTTCCGGTAGGTAACCAAGCTAGTTGGTCGAGTACTTAGCGTACGCTGCTGGCAAACTTACAAGGCGAATGCTGGGCCAGTATTAATACTCTGAACCCTACCCACACTTCCTATGTTCCATAAATATCCCGTCTCACCTATACTTAATGTTCTTGTACATACAAGTGTATCCTCTGATCTGGCTGAAGGAGTTAATTCCAAACTCAAGCTGCCCGCTTCCCTGATCCCTGACACATGCTTCAGGGAAGAATGAAACACGTGTTTTTCCTTTTTCCGGTAGGTATCTAGACCTATCCTATTTCCCCTTGTCCCAGGTTTTACCAAGATGTTAATGAAATTCCGTAATCATAAAAGATAAAAGTTTTTTTGATGACCGGATGACCGCCGCGGAAAAACTCAATTTCATATTTATCATATAATAATAATTTTATTTGTTCACCCATATGACAATACGTTACACTAAAAGTAGTATAAAAATAAACATAATTTTTCTTGGGAAACTAAGGAATAAAAAAATAACCTGAATAAACAAACAAAATCAAAAGCAAAATTTACCCCTCACAAGTAAATACTTTTGTGAGGGTTTTTCTCTTTCTCCATAACTTTTCCTTTTTTCTTCGTATATTTTTCCTTCTTTTTTTTACCGATACATGCACATTCACAGTATCTTGTCTACCTCTGTTTTAAGCGGGCGCCAGACACAGACAAATATTTGAACAAAGACTTTGATAGACTTTGGTCACACAAAACAAGTTTGAAGTACCTGCTAGACATGCTTTGCAGACACATTCGCCCACAGTATTCAAATAGACAACAAACAAGATGGACGGCGATTTCGTGGACTTGGTATGCCTATACTATTTAAGTGTATCTAATTATTTATTACAAGTGCAAAAAAATAAACTGAAAATTCCGAGTGGATGTGTGAAATGTATTTTTTTTCAAACATTCCCTATGTTGCGTCAATAATGTGTTTCTTTTTTTTTAATTCCTCAACAGAGAAATTCACTGAAAATTTTGTTGTTATTCTGATCCAGGCGTCACTGACCAAATTTCTATTTTTATCATTTTTAGATTTAGGGTTTCATATACATGGTTCTTCATGAAGCAATTCAATGAATTTAAGAACACTTTCGTTGTTCCACTCCATTTTGCAACTGGACAAAATAATGCGACCGTTCCGATAAACTAGCAACTAGCAACTGAACTTTGCGGCCTTTGCGCAAGTGTAGCAGACAACTCAAACTTTGAACTTTGAACGCTTTGATGTGCGCTCGAAAAACCGATACCGAATGACAAAGTTCACATAAATGATCAAACTTCGAACAAATACCCAAATACCCGTGCCTCACAAATGTTCAAACATTTTTCCAAATAAGTGTTCAAATATTGTTGCTGTCCTTGCGTCCACTATATGCATGGGTACGACATCATAAATGTTCAATATTAAATAATTGTAGTGACGCTGCCCAATTTGTTTCTGTACCTTTGGCTTTAATGAGAGTTTATTTTTGCTTCTTGTGTCATGCTTATGAACAGGATGGGGAACGTTCATTTGACATGCCCTAAAACAATAGATCAACGACCGATGGATGTATAATTTTCTGATATCTAGGACTTCACTGTCTTTATAGACTTTATCACTTGGGTACCATTTATTCTTTTTCAATATAATTCGAAGTATCCACTTTTGAATAATACTTAAGTTCTTCATGTGTACATCCAATAAGCCACCCCAGGCCACAATTCCATACATAAGAAGTGACTGAACCAATGCAAAATACAAAAGTTTCATTTCCTGTAATTGCAGGAAAGCTGACATGAATCTAAACCGAGGCAGCAGAGTTTTAATCTTCTTAACAAAAAAAATATGGATTTGTAAAATTAGTTGTCAACAATCTATAGGTTGAAAACATGTTAAAATTATCGATTATGTTACAAAACTTTTTTAGGAAAAATTACCTATGTTATAATTTGATAATTATGTTGCAAACGGCAACGCCGATTGTGATAGTCATTGTCGTCATACGCTAAGTAGTCAAGTTCGGTAAAATCAGATAAACGGTATAAGTAAATAATTTTTGTGCAGAATATTACTATATTTTTAAAAAAATTATAGAATATTCCATAACTTTCCCAATTCAAATTTCACATAATAAATGTTTCCCTTTTCACTTCTATTCACGCCGTAACTGCATAGAATGGTTTCATCATGTTTGTCTAAAGTGCGGCCCAAAAGCCTTAAAATGCAGCCAAGACGCAAATTATGAAAATATTTAAATTTGCACATTATTATTAAAAAATGAATGTTTGAAATATTTTCATATATAATCGATTCGATGACATTTATGTTGAAAAAAAATTTCAATAAAAACATCTTAGTAGGTATGCCATGAGATTTTATACGTCTCGAAATAATTATGTGTTTATTTTTCACTTGTATATTATTTGTTGATTTTACCTTAGATATACGGTTGCTATAAATACACTCATTATTCCCTAGGGCGTTATGAGCGGTCATTATGGATCATAACGCCCGCTCATTGTACGAGGACAACTGAAGCAACTTCCATTGATTAAATACTTCATAATCCTTGTCGTATACTACCCTGCATTTCTCCGGCAATTAATTATTCGCAGCTTTGGCTGCATTTTCTATGATATTCTTCGGTAAATTCATTTCCATTATTTCTAGAAGACTACACAAAGAAAGCAGCAATGACATTCACTAAATATGATGACAAAAATATTTACAAACGTCAAAATATCAACAAAGGACCTGCCTACTATGAGAAGGAAAATGGAAAGCCATTTTAAAATCGATTTTTCATTATAATAAAATAACTTTTTCGTGAAAAATAAAATCTTTTATGCACCACGTGCGTTACTAGATCCTAACGGGCGTTAGGTATATATATATATATATATATATATATATATATATATATATATATATATATATATATATATATATATATATATATACATATATATATATATATATATATATATATATATATATATATATATATATATATATATATATATATATATAGGTATATACAGTGTGACCCATTTTCAATGGAAACACCCCTTTGAAATTTGAAGTTGTCAATCGATTGCAACCATGTTTTTTTTTTAAATGTCAGGTACTAAAAGGTCTACCTTGGGACAATAGGGATTTTTTATTAGCGATTCTTTTATTGAAAAAATTACCACGCCACTGGATTCAGCGTGTCCTTAAATAAGTATGACCATACAATTTCATAAAAAAATATTCATTCATAAAAAAGTTATGAGAACTCAAAATTCGAAAACTCACACAAAAAAACACCCAATATCAACAGATAGCCATAGAAATATATTTTTATTTTTCACTTGTATATTATACGTATATTTCACCTTGGATACGGTTGCTATAAACACACTCATTATGCCTAGCCGCATTTGCGGGCATAATGGATTAAAAACGCCCGCTTATTGTACTAGGAGAAATGAAGCAAATTTCATTGATTAAATACTTCATAATCCTTGTCGTATACGACTACGGATTTCTCCGGCAATGAATTATTCGCAGCTTTGGCTGCATTTTCTATGATATTCTTGGGTAAACATTCATCCCTCGGGCCAGAGGCCCTCGGGCCGAATGTTTCCCTCAGGGCATAAGGATCTATATAACGCACTTGGTACATAAATAACTATTTTTTTATTTCAAGAATAAAGTGCCATCAGATAAATATTCTACAAACCTCTCCAGCACTTCTAAAGTCATCTTCCGAAAGGCGTATAATTTCAATTTTCTCTCTTACGCTCAATCATTTCCATGGCAACTAAGATTTAAATTGAAAAATCTATTAGGTCTTAGTTTTAGTTGATTTGCGTGAAAACTTGAATGTAATTCCGTTATTTTCCGTGAAAATATTTAAGCTATTTTATTGTTGAAATCATTAAAAAAATATTTCCATGGCTATCTGTTGATATTGGGTGTTTTTTTTGTGAAGTGTGAGTTTTCGAATTTTGAGTTCTCATAACATTGTTATGAATGAATATTTTTTTATGAAATTTTGGTCATACCTATTTAGGGGCACGCTGAATCCAGTGGCGTGATAATCTCTTCAATAAAAAAATTGCTAATAAAAAAAACCAAATTTCGACTAAGAAAAAATATTATAGTATGCCCTGAAAATTGGAATAAACATTTCAAGGCAGACCATTTAGTACTTGACAAAAAAGTGGTTGAAATCGGTTCACCACTTCAAATTTTACAGGGGTGTTTCCATTAAAAATGGGTCACACTGTATATATATATATATATATATATATATATATATATATATATATATATATATATATATATATATATATATATATATAGGGTAGTTGTGGGAGTAATGGAGCCTGCATCAGTAATGGACACCTTTGCTATTCAAAAGTCTTTAACTTTGTAAATAACGGTTGAATATCATGTGTTTTGTACTTGCTGTCTACAGTAGTTCATTATACACAGCCACTATTTCATATAAGCCGCTTACTTCCCTATTATGCGAACTACGAATTTTATTCAATATGGACAGCTGTTATAACGTTCGTCATAAGTTTATCTGAAATTTTGTGAATTTTACATAATTTCACGCTGGATTTGTGCACAATTCGTATTATATGTGATCAGGCGTTAAGGTATGTTGAAAATGATATATTTAGAATGAAAATATTTATTTTTCAAATTAGATAATTTTTAAGGGGAGTGGCCATTACTGCAGCAAGAATTTCAATGAATCACTAGTAATGGACACTCATGGTGTCCATTACTAACCACATGAATTTTAGTAATGGCCACCCTTTCAAAAACTATCTAAATTGTATTTGCTTGTTATTGAAATACCTCATATAATACTATTTTTATTCTTGACAAATTACAGGGTGTTCAATAATAGGCATCGGCCAATATTTGTGTATTTAGGTTTTTTTTTCATGCAGGTCACAATGGGAAAAATCAAACCCACGAAAAGACAATTCTTTGCTTATTCTGAGGAGGATATGCAAAAAGCTATAGAAGCTGTGAAAAATGGTATGACTAAAAAGAAGGCGGCAATGGAGTTTAGCGTTCCACGAAGTACACTTGGAAACTGAGGAAACTTACG